>JAASAO010003872.1:0-12394 GCA_017311375.1 Mytilus coruscus
TACATATATTTTAGTTCAACTAATACTACGAATGATATTGAAATAGCTACACGAACTTCCTTAAAAATAAAGACAAACCATTATTATTTATACCATAATAGTATGAAAATTTTAGTTCTAAATAAAAGGAAAGCTATGTTTGAGCAATGCTGCAGACAAGCCAATATTCTTCTTTTATCGGCAATTAAAACATTTACCCTTTGATCTTGCTGCCTAATATTTTCAATATCATGGACAAGACTTGATACTCGAAAATATTAGGCAATGACGTCATGTATCAGTGCAGTAACGTCACATGTTCTTGTTCATCCGCTTCAATTTATCAATGAAATGCACGCGACTTCATTCATACAACCGAACAACGAACCCAACGTTTTGTACGCGTAAAAGTAATTTTACTTATTATTTCATTTTACTTCTTATTCTTTACAAAAAACATAGAGTTAAGACAGATTGCCGATAAAGAATAATGGCATTTAATTTTGATACTGACTTCATAAGCTCGAATATCAGCTCGCCCTAGCGGGCTCGCTTGATATTCTTGCTGATAAAGTCAGTATCAAAACAAAATGCCATTATTCTATATATGTATACAATGAGAATTACATTCTTGAATTATCATAATACTAAATACCCTAAGGATAAGTTATTTAATTTCACTTTTAAATATATTGATGATGTCAATGAATAGCCCACATTTCAATGAGTGCTCACATCTCATCTGACGTTAAGCAAACAACAATCAATAAATCATATATCCCAGTGAAATTGAGATTGAGGAAACTATCGAAAATAGAAGGTATGATTCATATCTTAATCTTTTCCACGATATTGACACAGATGATGGTTTCAACTTTCGAATTGTCATCTTCCAATTTCTCAGCAGTAACATACCCTCTGCTGCATCGTATGACGTTAACATATCTACACTACTAAAATAACGAGGTCCAATTTGTTAGCCGGCATGACGTAAAAACGACGAATCACCGAATCCAACTTTAAATAAAACTAATATAGGACAATGGTGTTTTTAAAAATTACACCCTTCCCGGCCCTTTTGTTTTCCACATAATTAATATTATCAATAATTAACAAGTTCCGGGTCGAATCCGATACCGATACCAATAGTATATGTCACATGTATTTTCCGATTGTATTTCCTGTTACCTTCTGTAAATCCCTCCCTTATCAGGAGAACCTGGAATTCTTCCAGTAGTTGTTTTATGCATATATTACACTATAGTACTTTTACTGTTTAGTCTATTTTTGGTAATATCCATTTGACGTGGCTCGGTACTTATACATCCCGTCATTGTGTTATTGTGCTATGGTTAATTTTTGTATTCTTGTCTTTCGTATTGCTAATGTGCTTTGTCTATATGCCTTTTTGTTTTTCTTTGTTGACATATTTGTTTGTTTTTATATAGTTATTAAGATTATAACACAATGTTGACTGCTGTACCCCTATTTTTGACATTTTTACATATTATGTCTGTTTGTTTTGTTCACACATCGTTGTCAATATAATGGAATTTTATGCGACTGTCATACAAGTGAGAGGTTTAACTAGCTATAAAACCAGGTTTAATCCACCATTTTCTACATAAGAAAATGCCTGTACCAAGTCAGGAATATGACAGTTGTTATCCATTCGTTTGATGTGTTTGAGCTTTTGATTTTGCCATTTGCTTAGGGACTTTCCGTTTAGAATTTTCCTCGGAGTTCGGTATTTTTGTTATTTTACTTTTTACACTATTTAACAAGTCTGTTGTCTTCCACCTCAATACCACTATTAATTTGTGTTCATTAGTTAAAAAAAAAATTAGTTTATAGTAATTTAAGTGTATTGTAGTAAGTAAACAGGTTCAAACAAAACAGATTTTGAGAGCAGAGAAAACTGTGCACCTTAATTACAATCAGCATGACTTTATCAGATGACAATACGAATATTAATAATCCAGGCTGAAAAAGGCATACATACTTTAATTCAGTCACGTTGGTGTTCTAGTCTTAATAAATACAATACGTTCGTGCATGTTTACACTATATGGACTTCATGAACAGAGGTATGTATACTCCTTACACATGTTACACAAAAGCTGCTCCAACAGAATTATGAGGAAGAACGATTGAAATTGACACTACATAATTATAAATGGTATGGTTATAATCACCAATTGTTGACCGATACGGTAAATGAGAAGGTTTCTCCACTCACTAGCGACATGTTTTTGCTGTCTTAGGTCTTTAGATATTGTCGTCTGATATGTAATATTTACTGACTCTGTCCTAATTATGACATTTTAAATGAGTGTGGATTCCAATGGTGGATGGTGTACATATAACCAAAATATGTGCTTGTAATCAAATGTATATTTAAGTAGGGATACAGGATAAAAAATTAATAAAACGTACAAAAAGAATATAAGGGATGTTACAATATTGAGTTCGATGTTTACGGTAAGCGTTCTTTTCCAAAACTGGCAATACATTATTTAAGAAATTCATGTAACTAGGGATAAATTTTGTTGTCAATTGTTAAGATGAATATGTTGATACCGTTTGTGGCATGAAGATATCAAAATCATTACCGGATTAGTAAAAATCTGCATTAAAACCAAAGGGTAATTGCATGGGAAAATTTTAGCTAGAGATTCTAATTAAAAAGTGTGATTATAAAAGTCCGAAAGATAATAGTCCAGCTAATTGAAATGAAATTGTCCGCTCATACATACATAGCAGAAAGACGCCACGATCTCGCTCCTTTGGAGGTCATGCGATTGATTTGTCTCTTCTTCGTCGATTTACGACATTTGAACATCAGTCAACTACTGTCGCCTTAATTATTAAACATTAAAAACATTTATTTTTATTTATACAGAAAACAACACACAAAAATTGAAGAAACGTGAACTCGCCTTTTTAATCACCAATTTTACATATTATCTAATATTTTTGCTACCGAACACAATTAATAAACTTGAAAGTTCGTAAACAACTTCTTTGATAGACCAGCAAATACCGGTAACGCGCATGCTTAATTGCAATGTATTGATTGTTAGTACATTGGTTTTTAAACTTCATAATTCTTCAAAAGATCAGTGAAGGTGTTTCATCTAATTTGTGATGTATTTGATAATTCTTCATTTTAATATATTATTCAGCATTACAAAAGGTAAGAACAAATATAAAAAATAGAGCAAGATTTTAGTAATATTAATACTTACATTTATGTTATCAAGAAATGTTGATGTTTTTAAGATCATAAAATATCACAAGGGAAATAACGATAAAGCGCATCATATGTTTGCAACTCTATCATGATTGTAAAATGATCTTTGCTTTCCTTTTTTCCTGTTTTCTTCGACTTGTGGTTTTCAACTGCCCCTTGCTTTTAATTTTTCTACCTTTTTACTATGATGTACACATACAAACTGAGAATAGATTAAATAGAAACCATAAATTTGAAAGACAAACATCTCCAAATGCCAAAAGACATTAAGATATGATATACGACAACCACTGACGAGGCATCTGGATTTGATAAGGATCATGAAAATGTGACGGGTTTAAAATTTTTTTTTTTTTTAGATTTTTCTACCCTCACCCTTTTCAATCTCGAGCAGTAGATTAACAAAACTTACATAAAGATATATTTTAAAAACTATTTCTGTATTTGAAAATGCAAATAAATGAAATGAATTATTATCATCAAACTAATAAAATATTTATATAAATACCTAATAAATTTGGAACACATTTATTTCATTTAAATCGCACCCTGTACTGTTTAATTAATGTCAAAGACAAAGTGCGATGATAGTCAATATTTAATTTAAATCGGTTTGTTAAAATTTAATAAAAGGCATTGAACAAACTAGTAGCAATGATTTTTTAAATTAGTTAACATTATTAGTAAAACAATTTGTGTTTGGGTTCTACCAAACGCAGAGGATGTATTTTGCATAATAATATGTGCAAAAACTATAGACATTCTCTTTGTGTTATCTGTAAACAATCAAAATGTTACTTTGGGCGTTGCTGATTAAGGCAAAGAGCGCTTCGAACCATTGAATTTATAAAGTATTAATTTCATTTCTATAGCGATGGGTCGATTCCGCTGCTGGTGCACCAGGGAGTATCGTCAGATTAGTTGTCAGTGCTTCGGTACTGAAATGATTCATAACATACCTTTTTTTTAAGTTGTCTTTTTATAAATTATAAATTATTAAGAAACTAAGGTTTCACTGCTTGAAGCTCTAGTTGATCTTAGATGAATTTGGCTATTCTTTTTTATCCCTTTTGGTCATAGCTCTTCGCGTGTTTCGGTACTTCCTTTGTTTTCAATTATTTGGTTTGAGCGTTCCTGATGAAGATAATTCAGAAAAGCGCGTCGGATGCATAAAAATTATAAAATGTTAATTTCATTATTTTAAAAGGTCGATTGAAAATGGGAGATGGATTGCTTAATCCACTTATCACAAAAGAAAACAATGTAAAGTGATGTAATGCAAATCATAGCGTCGATTTTAAGACTAAAGTATGTATCTTTTAAAGAAAACAATCATAAAAATTTCAGAATTCAAGGTACATGTTAGGCATTTTTCACTTTGTGATAATCAGGGAATGTCTAGTAATTTTGATATAACCCGTATATTAGAAATAAAGCATTCTGAACTATGTAAATACAAGCTAGTTAAATTGAATTTTTCAAACTGTATTGTAAATAAACTCATCATAGATACCAAGATTGAAATTTTGTACGCCAGACTCGCGTTTCGTCTACAAAAGACTTATCAGTGACAATCGAATTAAAAAAAAAGATAAAAAGGCCATATAAAGTACGAAGTTGAAGAGCATTGAGGACCCAAAATTCCTAAAAGTTTTGCCAAATACATCTAAGGTAATCTATTCTTGAGGTAGAAAAGCCTTAGTATTTCGAAAAGTCAAAGTTTTGTAAAAAGTTAATTTATAATTATGACCATAATGATAATTCATGTCAACACAGAAGTGCTGACTACTTGGCTGGTGATACCCTCGAGCAGTGGCATCGACCAGTGTCATTTCATATCTTAAGTAATAAGTTCACTGTCTACATTAAATACGCTGCAGCATTATGACCTATTTGATAAAAAAAGGACCTAAACAAAAAAGCCAAATTAGTCTACGGTCAAATTAGCCTTAGTTTGAACTTAAGTTTCTTAATAATTTTTAATTCATGAAAGGAGACTTTTAAATAAGTATATGTTATAAATCATGTTAGTACCGAAGCGCCGTACAGGATTTTCTATTGCTCTTAATTAAAAAAAATAATGCATTTCAGTTACTATTCTTTTTCAGCATTATCTGTTAAGTATGACATCATGACAGATAAAATAGATATCATTAGCTCATTTTATGAAGCAAACATACTAGATTACATGGTTGACCTTTCTTCCTATAGAATGGACGTCTTACCAGCAAGATTTTTAACCTTTGAGGTTAAAGCATGCAAGCATGTGGCATTGTACGCATCGAGTTCTGACAACAAGGATTCAACAAAACCTCTTTATGAAATAGCTATAGGTTCACATGAAAATACAAAAACGTTTATCAGACGCAGGAACGATGCATCATTGCAAACGAGCTCACGAATTACTGAACAGAGCTATACAGATAACGTTCTGAACTGTGGTGAATATAGACCATTTTGGATTAGTTGGGAGGCAGGAAGTATAATGGTTGGGTCAGGAAATGTAGTCGGTGACAATGTTATAGTAAGCTGGATTGATCCAGATCCTTTCATTGTTAAAAGTTTGGGTATCCTTACAGTACGAAAGGAAGTTGGAGAGTGGAAGGTTTTTATTCCAGGTATGAAAGCTATATAAGACCGTATGACAAGATTTTATTTTCATCGGAACAATATGTGTTTCTGAATGAACTTTCATCAGATACGCGCAAAGGTTGATAAGCCAAAAGCATTAATATTTTGGATAAAAAAACAAAAAGCTAAAAAGAAATTTCTAGATATCAGTAGTTAACCGATGTTCAAATCAAAAGACAAATCGAGGTAACTAAAAAAAACTATGGGAATGTTTGAAAACTGTTGCTAAACCGTCATTTACAAACAAAAGATTTCTTTTCTTTTCTTAATGAAATTATATCGGCACAATACAGACAAATTTCAATTTCAATTATACATGTACAATTTGTTTTTGTTTTGTTTTTTTTTGGTTTTTTTTTTTGGGGGTGGGGAGGGGTGGTTGCTGTTGCCGTATACAAACATGTTTAAGATTTTGCATACAACAATATATGTATTTTACCGTTTCGGATCTATAAGTACGTTCCGTTGGTTGATAATGTTTATTATGGCAGTTTTTATGGACTTCCCTTTTGAATTTACCTTGGAGTTTGGTATTTTTGTTATACTTTTTTTCTTGAGACTCATTATACATTAAAGATAAGGGAGATACCAAAGGGGATATACAAACTCATAAGTAGAAGACAAACAGACAATGTCATGGCAAAAAAAAGAAACACGACCAAAAGACAAATAACAGTCTACAAAACACAACATAGACACTTAAGACGGCAACACGAACCACATCAAAAACCGGGGTGATCTCAAGTGTTCCGAAGGTTGGCAGATCCTGCTCCTTATTTGACTTTGTTATTCTTATAAGTTACGTTGATAAGTTATATTATGTGATAATGCATAATACATAGCAAATTCGTAATGGACTGTTATCTAGCACTAAGACTTCGCCACTTTCGTGAACCATCGTTCGTGTTACCCTGAGACTTGATCGAATGTGAAATTTTGAAATTGAAACGTTTTTCATGACAAAGGACAGGCAAGACTGTTACCGGCATAAACAACACAGTGATTGAAAAAATGAAACGCACACAGAGCAACATTCAAAACTTAAGCAAGAGCAACAGGAAGCTCTTTTAAACAAAATAAAGAATGATCTCAGGTACTCTTGGAGGATAACCAGATCATGTTCCACATGTGGCATCCGTTGTCTTGCTCTTGTAAGTACAAATTCGGTGATGCCACATTCGAGGAAAAGAGAAAGGGATTGTGGTTACGACAATTGAAACAATTTGAAAGTATCCGTCGTTATCTGTGAGATAGATATTCCATGCAGTCAACCAACTCTTGGTGACTTCAACTTGACCACTTGGAACCCTAGGCTTACGAAATTTATGTAAGGAAATAAACTCATCATAGATGAAACGCAAGCTATGGAATATCGTATCAACCGTGAGATATATATTACATATGCATGCGCTGCTGGAATGTTGCTACAAAGAAACGGAGAGTTCACAATCGGAAGCTGAAATCCTCTCTTTTTCATAAAGTCTAAACCGACCCTAATGCCAATTTCTAGATGTAAGTCAAGTAAGAGGACATCATTTATATATCGAGATGTGAAATTAAATGACAAAGCTAGCTGCTTTTTATTGTTCATAAGAAGCTCTTGAATGACATCAACCACATATGAATAAAAGAACCAGTCGACAAAAGAGGAGAATATTTGGTTCCCATGGAAATGCCGATTGTTTGTTGAAAACTTGTCCTTCAAACGTTACAAATATGTTGTCAATCAAAAAATCAAGTTTGTTTTTGTATAAGAGTCTTAAATAAACATTATACAAGTATAAAGATGTGTGCAACAATACTGATGAAACATAATTATGTACGAATAAGATGGAATACTATCACATGAAAAAGAGGGGTTGGGGGCTTAGTGAAACAACTTTTTTTAGCAAACGTCATATTTTATAACGAAAATAACAGGTTAAAACGTGTATGATCATTCAAAGCACCGTAGTTCTTCCCTTTTAAGAGGCGTTCAATCGTGTTGTTAAATATTCGTTTTCTGTGAAGTTATTGTTGACTTGTTTGTCTTTTCCGAGACGCTATAAGGTTGTTTCTCGTATTTGATTTCTCTCTTACTTTGGATTCCGGTATTTTGGTTATAACATTTCTGACCATCTGTAGTACTTAATACGTGTATTTCTTCTTTCAAAATGAAAAGATTTTCTACACCTAGTCTATTAACAATTTGCAATGTGTAAGAATTGTAAAGGCGACTGTGCTGTTATCAGACAAATCGTTTCCTTTGTTAAGAGGGAAAATGATTTCAATAACTATATAATTAAGGGAAGAAGGCACAAATGAATAAGAGTTTAGAATCAGAATAAAATCCCCGGGGTCAAAAGTTTTCCAACGTACTGTTCTAAAGCTAACATGTTAAAAGTCTGATTCAGTGTTTTGGTCAAGTACAATAGCAAGGTCATATTCATATCACGTTCGTATATCCCCACTCTAAAAGTGGTGGCTGTAATGTAATCACCTTATCCGTTCGTTCGTCCATCAGTTCGCCCAACACATATGTTCGTCACTTTTTTCTACGGAACTTCCGACCAGAACGACTTTCTTTTAAATCAGCAGCTTGGCATGAATGCGATATAACGTGCGCGCACTTTTCGGATCTGTTAGAGTGTAATTTTATCGTCCACTGTAATTAATTTTGTCATATTTTAAGTTTTGGTTATCGTCTGTTAAAGTCATTAAGTCAAATGGCTGTTCTGCTATAAGAGATTAACATAGCATGCTTTCAAGGTCACGTAGTAAATACTTTTATATGATTTACATGTTTTGTTTTGTAAACAAAGAGTTGGAGAATATTTGGAGATTATTAAGGTCAGTTGGAGAATATTTGGAGATTATTTAGGTCAGTTGGATAATATTTGGAGATTATTTAAGTCAGTTGGAGAATATTTGGAGATGATGGGTATATAAGGGCCCTGTTGTAGTGTTGAGGAGAATTGAAGGCGAGAAAAGACCCATACAATATGAAACGTTAAAAAGGATTTTGTTATTCTGGGCAGATTTTAGCAGATTTTGGGAGGACTTATAGATTCATAGAAAGTTGTGTTACATTACTATTCAACTGTATGTATTTTTGATATTTTGTGCGCACAGTATTGGACACTGTTGCGTGGTTTTTGTCCGCTCAGTATTGGACACTGTTGCGTGGTTTTTGTCCGCTCAGTATTGGACACTGATGCGTGGTTTATGTCCGCACAGTATTGGACACTGTTGCGTGGTTTTGTCCGCATAGTATTGGACACTATGTGTGTTTTTTTTTTTTTTTTTTGTGCACAGTATTGGACACTGTTGCTTATTTTGATGCGGAATGTAATGAAATCCATTTGTGATGTGTGTAAGTGATGTACCGATGAATCTTTGAATCTACATTTTGTAAACTGTATATGTAAATATTCCTGAAATGGAGTTTTAATAAATCATAGATTAGTCAATTTACTTGGATATTTTCTTTAACAACAAGACTATACAGCATTGGATTATTAGTCGTTAATTGTCCGTTATTTCAATGTACCCGGCCTGACCTGAAAGTTTTACTATACTCGACCGCCATGGCATTTTTGGTGTCAGAAGTGGGATGCAACAAGGACAACTAGTGGATTTAAATATTCAACATATGGACTACCAGATATACCTTTTGGATGTACGTTTATATATTTCTGAACTGTAAGTGTTTCATCAAATTATTTTTTATTTTGATTATTTAAATACGTAATTATGGGCCGTACAAGGGAAACCAGAAATAGAAGTCTTTCACCTGCCCCATCTGTGTCTGTAGTCCGAACACCAATTTCATCTAAACCTCATGAACGCAGAGATTTACCTGAAGTGAAATCCCAAGTAACACCATCTAAATTTTTTGGAAAAGTCTGGGAAGACTTCGAAAGCTGGATAAAAATATTTGATAGGATAAGCCGAGCCAATCGTTGGAGTGATGGCAGGAAGGAAAAATGTTGCCGGCGTACCTGAGGGGAGAGCTGCTGACTATTTTAGGATTTGGACATTGAAATTCAAAATGATTTTGGTACAGCTGTGCAAAAGTTAAAGCAAATATTGAGCGGTACTGCTATTCTAAACAAGGTGTACCACAACAGCAGAGCGGAGGTGGACAGACTGGTTTAAACTAAGACCGGCCTCTTTCATAGAGGGGAAGGCGGACACTTGTGTAAATAAAAATCCCTCGTTTTCGAATAAGACTGACGTTGTAGATAATGTAGATTTTAATGATACGATTAAAATCAATTCTATTATTCCTGATAATGTGCAAGGAATTAAGATAAGAGGAAAAGTTTTCATGCGAGACGCAACCTTATTAATTGACACAGGAGCAGTTGTTTCTTTGATCGAAAACATGGTGCCAGATATTGAAATTTTGAATATTAAAACAAATTATAAACACATTGTTTCGGCAACCGGACAGCCTCTTAATATTACTGGAATTATTGAATGTGAAATAGTGTTAATTCTGAAGTGTCCGTGCACAACATATACGTAGTCGTGGATTTGCTTTCTGATGCTATCATTGGAACTGATATTATGGAATAAATTTGAAAAGTGATTGTATGAAAGATGAAGTTGCTAACTGGAATAATATGTATGTAAAATTCATAGAAAGTGTTGACCAAATAGTATTTTAAGTTTTGGTTATCGTCTGTTAAAGTCATTAAGTCAAATGGCTATTCTGCTATAAGAGATTAAAATAGCATGCTTTCAAGGTCATGTAGTAAATACTTTTATATGATTTACATGTTTTGTTTTGTAAACAAAGAGTTGGAGAATATTTGGAGATTATTAAGGTCAGTTGGAGAATATTTGGAGATTATTTAGGTCAGTTGGAGAATATGTGGAGATTATTTAAGTCAGTTGGAGAATATTTGGAGATGATGGGTATATAAGGGCCCTGTTTTAGTGTTGAGGAGAATTGAAGGCGAGAAAAGACCCATACAATATGAAACGTTAAAAGGATTTTGTTATTCTGGGCAGATTTTAGCAGATTTTGGGAGGACTTGTAGATTCATAGAAAGTTGTGTTACATTACTATTCAACTGTATGTATTTTGATATTTTGTCCGCACAGTATTGGACACTGTTGCGTGGTTTTTGTCCGCTCAGTATTGGACACTGTTGCGTGGTTTTTGTCCGCTCAGTATTGGACACTGATGCGTGGTTTATGTCCGCACAGTATTGGACACTGTTGCGTGGTTTTGTCCGCATAGTATTGGACACTATGTGTGTTTTTTTTTTTTTTTTTTTTTTGTGTGCACAGTATTGGACACTGTTGCTTATTTTGATGCGGAATGTAATGAAATCCATTTGTGATGTGTGTAAGTGATGTACCGATGAATCTTTGAATCTACATTTTGTAAACTGTATATGTAAATATTCCTGAAATGGAGTTTTAATAAATCATAGATTAGTCAATTTACTTGGATATTTTCTTGAACAACATGAGTACAGCATTGGATTATTTGTCGTTATTAATAGAATACTGTTATATGATTTTTCAATTGCTTCAGCTCTTTTACATCTTTGGCTTTGCAATTTTCGACTTTGAGCATTCCTGGTGCAGGTAAATCCAGAAAAGCGCTTCGGATGCATGAAATTATGGAGCGTTGTTTTTATTTTTAAGGCTTTTTACATGCTTATTGTATTCTGTTGATATGTCAAACCAATTAAATTGTTATACCATTCGCACTTTAACAAAAAACAATATTATCTATGTGTTAAGATAAATTAAGACATTTGAACTATGTGCAAAAAAAAGTAAAAAATAAACATTAAAACAACAACGAAAAAAGTTTTAAAGGAAATCAATATAACTAATTTTTATTATATTAACAGATGTGAACTCCTGTCTGTTGGGACGGACCCTTTGACAGATGTTCCAAAGTTACCTGCAGTCGGATGGCAATACTACGCCAAATGTTACGATGAGAATGAAGCATGTTTTGGATGTTTCTTCTGACTTTACCATGTCTCTCGATAAGAAGACAGAAACATTAATTTTGTTTTCATGCATAGGACACTTTAAAATACTTGGTATATCACCATTAAAGATTTGTTTAAACAGTGTATTCTAATTATTGTTTTAAGAAATTGGGATGATAAACAGATATGTTTACTAAATGTTTTTAGATTTTACCCTTCTATGTTCGGTATGAATAATTCTTTGTAAATTGCTAATTCAAATTAACTCTTGGACATAATTTAGTTATAACAATTATTATCCCAGAAATAGAGAGACTGTGGGTTTTTAGACGGAAATAAGTTTCATTACTGTCTTAAATACCACGAATTGTCAATATTATTTGATTATGTAGAAAGACTTCTTAATTGATATATAACTAAAATATTTAGAATCAGCAAGACGAATGTCAAGTTGGTTCAATATTCAACTTTCAAAATTTCTTATAAAAATAATTGTAAATACATTTTTTTTTTTTTTTTCAAATTTTGTTTTGAAATTATTTTTTTGTTGTTGGTGGTGTTGTGTCAAGGGAATTGCAATGTTTTACGA
>JAASAO010003738.1:0-11711 GCA_017311375.1 Mytilus coruscus
TTATTAGTGGAAAATAAAAAAATCGAAAAAAAAAAAAAACATTTGTAGCATCAGCCAAGTGAACATTTCATTCATATATATATACTTTTGTCGCTGGGATGCTGTCTCATTGAGAAACTCGCATCTCCTTTTCACCGTTAAACGTGTACATGTCTTTTGGTTACTTTTGTCGCTAGGTTGCTGTCTCATTGACGTTTACCCACATTATCTTTTGATGCACCCTTTATATTTTCAAACATGCAGTTCAGGTGTTATTTCATGTATAATAAAATGAGAAAAGCAGAAGAGAAGATCAAAGGACTGAATAGAAAAAGAAGAAATGATCTAAGTTTTCAAAATGACCTGTTTGGTCGCTCGTAATCGGTTGTCTATAAATATAGTTCCTGTCATTTTATGAATGTAAACTATAAGTACTGTGTCTTTTCGGTTAAGTTTTATTCTATTTTAGGTCCCGCGCGTCTCTCGCGCCAGATTGAACGTCACGTGACGAGGGTTTATAATAGCGAAAACTTAGCATTTTATTTCTTTTAGGAGGAGACGTTGGACAGACAACATGTATAGCGACGGAATACAAACAATGTATTTCTTTTGTCATTGTAGGTAATTGATGTTTTGATCACAGTTCACGAGCTACACATGCTTTGGATTTAATTGATCATGTGTACATTTAATAAACACGTTCATCGATTATTTTCTTACAATGTACATTTTCAGCACCAGTTTGTAACACAGATTTGTATTTTAATCTAGGACCAGACATTTTATTGTAGGATTTCACTAAGATTTACGGAGCTAGCAAGCGATTTTACGGCATCGCAATTTCTTTTCTCTACGAAAATTCTTGGGAGGTAGATGCAGAACGTTGTTATATGAAGATGTAATAATATATACCCTGCTGACTGCAAATTTTGAGGTCGATTGGACATGTAGTTTCAGAAAATCACATAACATGCATGGAATTTTTTTCAGAACAGATGTAATAACAATATTAATGGAAAAGAAAAACAGGTCGTCGTTCTTCTCCGTTGAGAGCATAGCACACAGCTTCATTCAAGGGTTGTAAGTGGAGGAATAAAAAGGTGGGTAAAAGGGGTCACAGGGAGACATTTTGTGATATAAACGGTACATAAGAATGGTTAAAACGCAGATTTATAATATAAATCAATTGCTTTAAAAAGCTATTGTAAACGGTCTTTGCCCTTTGAAACATGATTGATTGATATATGTGTGTGTGTGTGTTTGTTTGTTTGTTTGTTTGTTTCTTCCTTTCTTTCTTTACTGAAGGGTCCATATTATTGTGTTGCTTGCCAAGAAATCCTGGCTAAAATTCCGTAGACCTCCTACGGCACCTATTAGTAGTTAAAGATTTGATTTCATTCAACAAATTAATTTATGACCTTCATGTACGTGTCGCTTAGAACACGGCTATATACCAAATGGTCAATATTAATCATAGTAATTTGCTCTATGGGATACTTGCAGAATTTCAACGGAGGCAATTTCTTGGTATGAGGAAATGTATGGCTTTAAATCATTAGTTATGTTATTTCTTTTATACTGATGTGTATCATAATTTTTTTAATTTTACTTTTCATATGGCATTGTAGAATTAGGCGTCGGAGTTGTATGAAGGGCAACTCTGTCTATTTAAACAGCGAAATGGAAATCGTAGCTTTAAAAGTGCGACTTTTCCCATGTGTCTAATGACTTTATTTCATGTCACTAAGCAGTTCATCATAAGTAAACACACGAGTATATGTCAAGATGTGCTACAGATGTCAACTTTTGTTTTATTTAGTAACTGTAAACCTCAAATGTGTGTGTGCAAAAAAATGTCTTCACTGGGAACCCCACAGCTGAAACCTGCAGACTTCAGTTTAGCAGGGACGTTACTCTATATATTTTATGTCATTTGTGACATAGGATCTTTACAGACACAGTCAGTGTAACGATGTTATGCTTTCCAACGACATGTCTATTTAGCTACCGAATGATGCATTCAAATAATGACTGCGGATACGTTCCCAGAAATTTCGCAATCCTTGGACATAAAAACACCCTTACCTATTAAGAAAAAAATTTTTATATTTAAAGGTGTAGACCTAAAGTTAGAGAACGAACTTACTTTACCTTTAAAGAGTTTAACTTAATATAATGACTTAAAAAAAGGTCACCACACATAAAATGTGATGGACACAAAGACCTTTAAACGCAGGCCCTACCTATATTGCTTTACCCTTCAACCCTTCATTAACGCCTAACTATACTTCTTTGTAATGTCCTTTTTTAATATATAACTAACATTCTAAATATATTTCTAAATAAATTTATCTATTTTACGAGGTATTCAAGAAGATTTTTTATTTGATGAAGCTGCTTGATGTCCAGCAACAAATATAACAGTCATAATGCAAAAAGATAGTAACATGTATGTGATGCAATACATTGTTTTAGTCAAATTAAAATTCCAGTTAATAGATTCTTGTTTACTAAACCAATGATCGGTGTGAAACGTCTGAAATAAACATTGATTGATTTTATTGATTTTTGGTGTTTAGTGCCACTTTCATCACTATTGGCTATTTAATGGCGGACAGTTTTATTAGTGGAAAATAAAAAAATCGAAAAAAAAAAAACATTTGTAGCATCAGCCAAGTGAACATTTCATTCATATATATATATATCTTTTGTCGCTGGGATGCTGTCTCATTGAGGAAACTCGCATCTCCTTTTCACCGTTAAACGTGTACATGTCTTTTGGTTACTTTTGTCGCTAGGTTGCTGTCTCATTGACGTTTACCCCATTATCTTTTGATGCACCTTTATATTTTCAAACATGCAGTTCAGGTGTTATTTCATGTATAATAAAATGAGAAAAGCAGAAGAAAGATCAAAGGACTGAATAGAAAAAGAAGAAATGATCTAAGTTTTCAAAATGACCTGTTTGGTCGCTCGTAATCAGTTGTCTATAAATATAGTTCCTGTCATTTTATGAATGTAAACTATAAGTACTGTGTCTTTTCGGTTAAGTTTTTATTCTATTTTAGGTCCCGCGCGCGTTCTCGCGCCAGATTGAACGTCACGTGACGAGGGTTTATAATAGCGAAAACTTAGCATTTTATTTCTTTTAGGAGGAGACGTTGGACAGACAACATGTATAGCGACGGAATACAAACAATGTATTTCTTTTGTCATTGTAGGTAATTGATGTTTTGATCACAGTTCACGAGCTACACATGCTTTGGATTTAATTGATCATGTGTACATTTAATAAACACGTTCATCGATTATTTTCTTACAATGTACATTTTCAGCACCAGTTTGTAACACAGATTTGTATTTTAATCTAGGACCAGACATTTTATTGTAGGATTTCACTAAGATTTAGAGCTAGCAAGCGATTTTACGGCATCGCAATTTCTTTTCTCTACGAAAATTCTTGGGAGGTAGATGCAGAACGTTGTTATATGAAGATGTAATACATATATACCCTGCTGACTGCAAATTTTGAGGTCGATTGGACATGTAGTTTCAAGAAAATCACATAACATGCATGGAAATTTTTTTCAGAACAGATGTAATAACAATATTAATGGAAAAGAAAAACAGTCGTCGTTCTTCTCCGTTGAGAGCATAGCCACAGCTTCATTCAAGGGTTGTAAGTGGAGGAATAAAAAAGGTGGGTAAAAGGGGTCACAGGAGACATTTTGTGATATAAACGGTACATAAGAATGGTTAAAACGCAGATTTATAATATAAATCAATTGCTTTAAAAAGCTATTGTAAACGGTCTTTGCCCTTTGAAACATGATTGATTGATATATGTGTGTGTGTGTTTGTTTGTTTGTTTGTTTGTTTCTTCCTTTCTTTCTTTACTGAAGGGTCCATATTATTGTGTTGCTTGCCAAGAAATCCTGGCTAAAAATTCCGGTAGACCTCCTACGGCACCTATTAGTAGTTAAAGATTTGATTTCATTCAACAAATTAATTTATGACCTTCATGTACGTGTCGCTTAGAACACGGCTATATACCAAATGGTCAATATTAATCATGTAATTTGCTCTATGGGATACTTGCAGAATTTCAACGAGGCAATTTCTTGGTATGAGGAAATGTATGGCTTTAAATCATTAGTTATGTTATTTCTTTTATACTGATGTGTATCATAATTTTTTTAATTTTACTTTTCATATGGCATTGTAGAATTAGGCGTCGGAGTTGTATGAAGGGCAACTCTGTCTATTTAAACAGCGAAATGAAATCGTAGCTTTAAAAGTGCGACTTTTCCCATGTGTCTAATGACTTTATTTCATGTCACTAAGCAGTTCATCATAAGTAAACACACGAGTATATGTCAAGATGTGCTACAGATGTCAACTTTTGTTTTATTTAGTAACTGTAAACCTCAAATTGTGTGTGCAAAAAATGTCTTCACTGGGAACCCCAGAGCTGAAACCTGCAGACTTCAGTTTAGCAGGGACGTTACTCATATATATTTATGTCATTTGTGCACATAGGATCTTTACAGACACAGTCAGTGTAACGATGTTATGCTTTCCAACGACATGTCTATTTAGCTACCGAATGATGCATTCAAATAATGACTGCGCGATACGTTCCCAGAAATTTCGCAATCCTTGGACATAAAAACACCCTTACCTATTAAGAAAAAATTTTTATATTTAAAGGTGTAGACCTAAAGTTAGAGAACGAACTTACTTTACCTTTAAAAGTTTAACTTAATATAATGACTTAAAAAGGTCACCACATAAAATGTGATGGACACAAAGACCTTTAAACGCAGGCCCTACCTATATTGCTTTACCCTTCCAACCCTTCATTAACGCCTAACTATACTTCTTTGTAATGTCCTTTTTTTTAATATATAACTAACATTCTAAATATATTTCTAAATAAATTTATCTATTTTACGAGGTATTCAAGAAGATTTTTTATTTGATGAAGCTGCTTGATGTCCAGCAACAAATATAACAGTCATAATGCAAAAAGATAGTAACATGTATGTGATGCAATACATTGTTTTAGTCAAATTAAAATTCCAGTTAATAGATTCTTGTTTACTAAACCAATGATCGGTGTAGGAAACGTCTGAAATAAACATTGATTGATTTTATTGATTTTGGTGTTTAGTGCCACTTTCATCACTATTGGCTATTTAATGGCGGACAGTTTTATTAGTGGAAAATAAAAAAATCGAAAAAAAAAAAAAACATTTGTAGCATCAGCCAAGTGAACATTTCATTCAAATATATATATATCTTTTGTCGCTGGGATGCTGTCTCATTGAGAAACTCGCATCTCCTTTTCACCGTTAAACGTGTACATGTCTTTTGGTTACTTTTGTCGCTAGGTTGCTGTCTCATTGACGTTTACCCCATTATCTTTTGATGCACCTTTATATTTTCAAACATGCAGTTCAGGTGTTATTTCATGTATAATAAAATGAGAAAAGCAGAAGAGAAGATCAAAGGACTGAATAGAAAAAGAAGAAATGATCTAAGTTTTCAAAATGACCTGTTTGGTCGCTCGTAATCGGTTGTCTATAAATATAGTTCCTGTCATTTTATGAATGTAAACTATAAGTACTGTGTCTTTTCGGTTAAGTTTTATTCTATTTTAGGTCCCGCGCGTCTCCGCCAGATTGAACGTCACGTGACGAGGGTTTATAATAGCGAAAACTTAGCATTTTTATTTCTTTTAGGAGGAGACGTTGGACAGACAACATGTATAGCGACGGAATACAAACAATGTATTTCTTTTGTCATTGTAGGTAATTGATGTTTTGATCACAGTTCACGAGCTACACATGCTTTGGATTTAATTGATCATGTGTACATTTAATAAACACGTTCATCGATTATTTTCTTACAATGTACATTTTCAGCACCAGTTTGTAACACAGATTTGTATTTTAATCTAGGACCAGACATTTTATTGTAGGATTTCACTAAGATTTACGGAGCTAGCAAGCGATTTTACGGCATCGCAATTTCTTTTTCTACGAAAATTCTTGGGAGGTAGATGCAGAACGTTGTTATATGAAGATGTAATACATATATACCCTGCTGACTGCAAATTTTGAGGTCGATTGGACATGTAGTTTCAGAAAATCACATAACATGCATGGGAATTTTTTTCAGAACAGATGTAATAACAATATTAATGGAAAAGAAAAACAGGTCGTCGTTCTTCTCCGTTGAGAGCATAACACAGCTTCATTCAAGGGTTGTAAGTGGAGGAATAAAAAGGTGGGTAAAGGGGTCACAGGGAGACATTTTGTGATATAAACGGTACATAAGAATGGTTAAAAGCAGATTTATAATATAAATCAATTGCTTTAAAAAGCTATTGTAAACGGTCTTTGCCCTTTGAAACATGATTGATTGATATATGTGTGTGTGTTTGTTTGTTTGTTTGTTTGTTTCTTCCTTTCTTTCTTTACTGAAGGGTCCATATTATTGTGTTGCTTGCCAAGAAATCCTGGCTAAAATTCCGGTAGACCTCCTACGGCACCTATTAGTAGTTAAAGATTTGATTTCATTCAACAAATTAATTTATGACCTTCATGTACGTGTCGCTTAGAACACGGCTATATACCAAATGGTCAATATTAATCATGTAATTTGCTCTATGGGATACTTGCAGAATTTCAACGGAGGCAATTTCTTGGTATGAGGAAATGTATGGCTTTAAATCATTAGTTATGTTATTTCTTTTATACTGATTGTATCATAATTTTTTTAATTTTACTTTTCATATGGCATTGTAGAATTAGGCGTCGGAGTTGTATGAAGGGCAACTCTGTCTATTTAAACAGCGAAATGGGAAATCGTAGCTTTAAAAGTGCGACTTTTCCCATGTGTCTAATGACTTTATTTCATGTCACTAAGCAGTTCATCATAAGTAAACACACGAGTATATGTCAAGATGTGCTACAGATGTCAACTTTTGTTTTATTTAGTAACTGTAAACCTCAAATGTGTGTGTGCAAAAAAATGTCTTCACTGGGAACCCCAGAGCTGAAACCTGCAGACTTCAGTTTAGCAGGGACGTTACTCTATATATATTTATGTCATTTGTGCACATAGGATCTTTACAGACACAGTCAGTGTAACGATGTTATGCTTTCCAACGACATGTCTATTTAGCTACCGAATGATGCATTCAAATAA
Source organism: Mytilus coruscus (assembly GCA_017311375.1). Lineage (NCBI taxonomy): Eukaryota > Metazoa > Mollusca > Bivalvia > Mytilida > Mytilidae > Mytilus > Mytilus coruscus. The sequence continues at coordinate 7,195 of JAASAO010003738.1, forward strand.
TGACTGCGCGATACGTTCCCAGAAATTTCGCAATCCTTGGACATAAAAAACACCCTTACCTATTAAGAAAAAAAATTTTATATTTAAAGGTGTAGACCTAAAGTTAGAGAACGAACTTACTTTACCTTTAAAGAGTTTAACTTAATATAATGACTTAAAAAAAGGTCACCACACATAAAATGTGATGGACACAAAGACCTTTAAACGCAGGCCCTACCTATATTGCTTTACCCTTCCAACCCTTCATTAACGCCTAACTATACTTCTTTGTAATGTCCTTTTTTTTAATATATAACTAACATTCTAAATATATTTCTAAATAAATTTATCTATTTTACGAGGTATTCAAGAAGATTTTTTATTTGATGAAGCTGCTTGATGTCCAGCAACAAATATAACAGTCATAATGCAAAAAGATAGTAACATGTATGTGATGCAATACATTGTTTTAGTCAAATTAAAATTCCAGTTAATAGATTCTTGTTTACTAAACCAATGATCGGTGTGAAACGTCTGAAATAAACATTGATTGATTTTATTGATTTTTGGTGTTTAGTGCCACTTTCATCACTATTGGCTATTTAATGGCGGACAGTTTTATTAGTGGAAAATAAAAAATCGAAAAAAAAAAAAAACATTTGTAGCATCAGCCAAGTGAACATTTCATTCATATATATATATCTTTTGTCGCTGGGATGCTGTCTCATTGAGAAACTCGCATCTCCTTTTCACCGTTAAACGTGTACATGTCTTTTGGTTACTTTTGTCGCTAGGTTGCTGTCTCATTGACGTTTACCCATTATCTTTTGATGCACCCTTTATATTTTCAAACATGCAGTTCAGGTGTTATTTCATGTATAATAAAATGAGAAAAGCAGAAGAGAAGATCAAAGGACTGAATAGAAAAAAGAAGAAATGATCTAAGTTTTCAAAATGACCTGTTTGGTCGCTCGTAATCGGTTGTCTATAAATATAGTTCCTGTCATTTTTATGAATGTAAACTATAAGTACTGTGTCTTTTCGGTTAAGTTTTATTCTATTTTAGGTCCCGCGCGTCTCTCGCGCCAGATTGAACGTCACGTGACGAGGGTTTATAATAGCGAAACTAGCATTTTTTTTTTTAGGAGGGACGTTGGACAGACAACATGTATAGCGACGGAATACAAACAATGTATTTCTTTTGTCATTGTAGGTAATTGATGTTTTGATCACAGTTCACGAGCTACACATGCTTTGGATTTAATTGATCATGTGTACATTTAATAAACACGTTCATCGATTATTTTCTTACAATGTACATTTTCAGCACCAGTTTGTAACACAGATTTGTATTTTAATCTAGGACCAGACATTTTATTGTAGGATTTCACTAAGATTTACGGAGCTAGCAAGCGATTTTACGGCATCGCAATTTCTTTTCTCTACGAAAATTCTTGGGAGGTAGATGCAGAACGTTGTTATATGAAGATGTAATACATATATACCCTGCTGACTGCAAATTTTGAGGTCGATTGGACATGTAGTTTCAGAAAATCACATAACATGCATGGAATTTTTTTCAGAACAGATGTAATAACAATATTAATGGAAAAGAAAAACGGGTCGTCGTTCTTCTCCGTTGAGAGCATGCACACAGCTTCATTCAAGGGTTGTAAGTGGAGGAATAAAAAGGTGGGTAAAGGGGTCACAGGAGACATTTTGTGATATAAACGGTACATAAGAATGGTTAAAAGCAGATTTATAATATAAATCAATTGCTTTAAAAAGCTATTGTAAACGGTCTTTGCCCTTTGAAACATGATTGATTGATATATTGTGTGTGTGTGTTTGTTTGTTTGTTTGTTTGTTTCTTCCTTCTTTCTTTACTGAAGGGTCCATATTATTGTGTTGCTTGCCAAGAAATCCTGGCTAAAAATTCCGGTAGACCTCCTACGGCACCTATTAGTAGTTAAAGATTTGATTTCATTCAACAAATTAATTTATGACCTTCATGTACGTGTCGCTTAGAACACGGCTATATCAAATGGTCAATATTAATCCAATGTAATTTGCTCTATGGGATACTTGCAGAATTTCAACAGGCAATTTCTTGGTATGAGGAAATGTATGGCTTTAAATCATTAGTTATGTTATTTCTTTTATACTGATGTGTATCATAATTTTTTTATTTTACTTTTCATATGGCATTGTAGAATTAGGCGTCGGAGTTGTATGAAGGGCAACTCTGTCTATTTAAACACGAAATGGAAATCGTAGCTTTAAAGTGCGACTTTTCCCATGTGTCTAATGACTTTATTTCATGTCACTAAGCAGTTCATCATAAGTAAAACACGAGTATATGTCAAGATGTGCTACAGATGTCAACTTTTGTTTTATTTAGTAACTGTAAACCTCAAATGTGTGTGCAAAAAATGTTTCACTGGGAACCCCAGAGCTGAAACCTGCAGACTTCAGTTTAGCAGGGACGTTACTCTATATATATTTATGTCATTTGTGCACATAGGATCTTTACAGACACAGTCAGTGTAACGATGTTATGCTTTCCAACGACATGTCTATTTAGCTACCGAATGATGCATTCAAATAATGACTGCGCGATACGTTCCCAGAAATTTCGCAATCCTTGGACATAAAAAACACCCTTACCTATTAAGAAAAAAATTTTTATATTTAAAGGTGTAGACCTAAAGTTAGAGAACGAACTTACTTTACCTTTAAAGAGTTTAACTTAATATAATGACTTAAAAAAAGGTCACCACACATAAAATGTGATGGACACAAAGACCTTTAAACGCAGGCCCTACCTATATTGCTTTACCCTTCCAACCCTTCATTAACGCCTAACTATACTTCTTTGTAATGTCCTTTTTTTTAATATATAACTAACATTCTAAATATATTTCTAAATAAATTTATCTATTTTACGAGGTATTCAAGAAGATTTTTTATTTGATGAAGCTGCTTGATGTCCAGCAACAAATATAACAGTCATAATGCAAAAAGATAGTAACATGTATGTGATGCAATACATTGTTTTAGTCAAATTAAAATTCCAGTTAATAGATTCTTGTTTACTAAACCAATGATCGGTGTAAACGTCTGAAATAAACATTGATTGATTTTATTGATTTTTGGTGTTTTACTATTGGCTATTTAATGGCGGACAGTTTTATTAGTGGAAAATAAAAAATCGAAAAAAAAAAAAAACATTTGTAGCATCAAAGTGAACATTTCATTCATATATATATCTTTTGTCGCTGGGATGCTGTCTCATTGAAAACTCCATCTCCTTTTCACCGTTAAACGTGTACATGTCTTTTGGTTACTTTTGTCGCTAGGTTGCTGTCTCATTGACGTTTACCCCATTATCTTTTTGATGCACCCTTTATATTTTCAAACATGCAGTTCAGGTGTTATTTCATGTATAATAAAATGAGAAAAGCAGAAGAAGATCAAAGGACTGAATAGAAAAAGAAGAAATGATCTAAGTTTTCAAAATGACCTGTTTGGTCGCTCGTAATCGGTTGTCTATAAATATAGTTCCTGTCATTTTTATGAATTAAACTATAAGTACTGTGTCTTTTCAAGTTTTTCTATTTTTGGGTTCCCCGATTGAACGTACTGAGAGGGAAATGCGAAAACACATTTTATTTTTTTAGGAAGAGTTGGAAACAACAGTTACGAGGTACAAACAATGTATTTTTTTGTCATTTATAATTATGTTTTTCACAGTTCACAGCACCAGTTTATTTTTGTATTTTTTAATAAACAGCATTTATTTTTTACAATTACATTTTAGCACCATTTTAACACAATTTTTTTTAATCTAGGACCAGACTTTTATTGAGGATTTATAAATTTACGGACTGCAAATTTTGGTTTTCTTTTTCAGAAAATTCTTAAATGCAGAATTTTTAGAAGATGTAATACAATATAGCGACTGCTTTTGAGGCATTGGACATTAGTTTAAAGAAAAAATAAAGCAGGGGAATTTTTTTAGAACAGATTAAAACAATTTAATAAAAAGAAAAACAGGTCGTCTTTTCCCGTTGAGATAAAAGTTTTGGGTTGTGTGGAGGAATAAAAAGGTGGGTAAAAAGGGGTCCGGAACATTTTGTGATATAAATAATAAGAATGGTTAAAACGCAATTTTAATATAAATCAATTGCTTTAAAAAGCATTTAAACGGCTTTCCCTTTGAAAATGATTGTTAATATTGTTTGTTTTTTTTTTTGTTTTTTTTTTTTTTCCTTTTTTCTTTAGAAGGGTCCATTTATTGGTTGCTTGCCAAGAAATCCTGGCTAAAATTCCGGTAGACCTCCTAGGCATATTATAGTTAAAGATTTGATTTCATTCAACTTAATTTATGACCTTCATGTGTGTCGCTTAGAACCGGCTAAACCAAATGGTCAATATTAATATATGTAATTTGTCATGGGATCTTCAGAATTTAACGGGGCTTTCTTGGTATAGAAATGATGCTTTAAATCATTAGTTAGATTTCTTTTTAACATTTA
>JAASAO010003070.1:0-11561 GCA_017311375.1 Mytilus coruscus
TTTAACATCATTGTTCTCCTTTTCTTACTATTTTGTTAACCGACTACAATGAAAATCCGCAAAATGATTAGAATAAATAAATTAAAAAAAAAAAAAAAAAACACTGCAATAACACATACAAATCCAATTTTTACTCTAGATCAATCTTAGTTTAAAAAGGGGCCTCGATGGCCGAGTGGTCTAAGTAGTTACTACTGTAATCACTAGCCAGGCAACACTGAGGTTGTGAGTTCGAACCCGCTCGTGCGGGTGCACTCGACTCAATCTTAATTGACTAGGATTGTCAGTTTTCTTATCGAAGGTCGGTGGTTTCTCCGGGCACTCCGGCTTCCTCCACCAATAAAAATGGCCGCCACGAAATAGCTCAAAAGCGGTGCTTAAAAGTGGTGTTTAAACACAAAATCAAATCAAATCTTAGTTTAAAATGTTCGTTTATTTGAAATTTATCGAAAATGTGCTTTATGTTTGTTTATTCCATATTAACTTGAGATAAAAGAGGAGGGGTTTAGATCTCACAAAACCTTTTATGATGTTTAAACCCGCTGCATTTTGAACCTGTCCCAAGTCAGGAACTTCTAGCCTTTGTTAGTCTCGTGTGTTTTTTTGTTTGTTAATTTTTGGTTCATTTGTATGTTTCGGACTTTAATTTGGCGTCAATTTCTCTGAACTAGTATAAGTTGTTGTTTAAGGGCCAGCTGACGCCCGCCTTCGGGTGCGGATTTTCTAAATGCTTTGAAGACCCATTCGTGGCTTTGGTTGTTTTTGCTCTTTAGTCAGGTTGTTGTCTCTTTGACACATTTCCGTTGTCATTCTCTATTTTATTTTCATGTCGGGACCTGCTGTAGCGTTTATGCAGTATGTGTCGTGCTCCTTTTGAAGGCCAAACGGTGACCTTTAGTTGCCAATAATGTTTCTTTCCTCGTTCTGATAACGCTTTTATTGCTGTTCTTCATCTCAAAGTCACATGTTTTCTTGTGTGCTATAATTCAAACAACTTCGTCATCGGTCAATTCGGGTTGGCAGTGTATAATAAATCTGAAAGCGGAATTATAGAAATACTACTTCTGCAAAAATGGTTCCAATATCCGAATTATTAGATTTTTTCCTTCGAGGGAAACATCGTTTTGTTCTACTCAATTCTATTATCTTTATTTTCATTTTATCGAGAAATGACACTCTGACAATTTAATTAATGTAATTCTAAAAGGGACAACACCTGCAAAACCCGTTAAAATGCGAGAATAATTATTCTGAATCACATTTTACCGACATTTTCTGACAGTTAGTTCTTTTGACAAAAGATGTTATCGAATTGACTTTTGAAAGATTACGACATTCGGGCACTATTCAAGCAAAGTGGTAAATTTACGTATCGGTGAATGGTCGGTATTTTATTTTGTATCACGTCTTCCTCCACCAACAAAACAGATCACCACGATTTATCTGAGATATTGTTGAAAGTGGCGGCTTTCATAAGTAAAAGTTAATTTTATTATCTTTGTGTCAGGAGGACATTTTGAAAACGGAATATTCATTTTAACCTGTTGCAAGGCCTGCTTAATTATTTGCTGGGCAATTTTTTTTCGATTTTATTCATTTTGTTTTGCCGAATATTCATATACTTTCCTCTTTCTAAAATGGGAGGTATATAGACAATAACTGTTTAGTACCTTCAAATGGCATCTGTATATAATTTAATTTTGATGTAACGCGTCTTCCGATTGGCTGACGTTGTTTTGTTTATCAACTCATAGACATAATTTTGTCATGTGACCTTGACGTCATCAACGTTTTTCATGATTTGCACCGGTTTAAAATGGAATTAAGAATTAAATTATAAGAATGACTGTAATATTTTTCTGTCTATTCGAAATAACATAAAAATGTGGTGCACACTTTAAAATAACCCGCTAAGCGGGTTATTCAGTGTGCACCACATTTTGATGTTATTTCTTCATAGACAGAAAAATATTACAGTCATTCCTTAATTGTACGAGGCTAAGAAACAGGTGTAATGCGAGCTTATAAATGTTGGCTTAATCTGCCAAGGGTGGAAAGGAGGGACTGGATGGTAACCCTTGGCTAGCGATGATGAAGTTTAACGGGTGCTAAGAAATGAAATAAGAACTAATACATATATCTATTAATCAGACGGTAAACAAATCAATTCTTTTACAGATTAAACACCTAGTTTAGACACCAGTAGTGAATGGTGTCGTGTTTGAGGCGCGGATCCAGCCATTTAGGGTGTTTTAGGCACGGATCCAGCCATTTAGGATGGGTTCCACACTTGTAAATCGCATAAAAAAGGGAGGATTCCAAACAAATGTCCCCATACAAAAGCGTTAGTTGTCAAGTAAAGGGGATTTCAACACCTGGAACAACAACGTCGATCCGCCACTGTTTTTTTTCCCAAACGAAAAGCTAGCTTCGGTCATCTCGTATTTTGAGAGTTGTGCTTCTATACCTATTTATTTACTCACTTTACTGTTGAGTTGTATGTGTTAATGCATTGTTTTCAGTTTGTAAATAAATAAAACAACAAACCAGCAGCACAACTGATCATTTATAAAATATCTTATAGTGTTCTATCGTCTCAACAACGTACAAGTGTCTATAATAGATGATAAGTACTAAATCGTATCCAGTCCATAAAAATTGTGAATATCTAACCGCAATCCTTAGACAAAGCACTACTATGGTTGAAATTCGAAAGAGTTTGTCAAATAACGCAAAAGTAGTAGAAAATTAACGCGAATATAATCGTCGCGAATATGTAAAACTTGGATTTTCCATATTAAACAACATCAAGTAAATTTGAGAATCGCGAAATTAAATCGCCGCGAAATGGGCTAGAAAGGGCTAATCGCGAAATAAAGTATCCACGAAAATAAGTTGGTTTACAGTAGTTTTAATGCAGTATAGTCATAGCAAAACAAATGCGGAATGTCTCGGACTTATAGTTGTATTTGGTATAATCCGCGCTTTATACAATCTGTGAAGGTCACTTGATTTCATTTTGTATGAATAAAAATAAAACAGCATTCAATCTATAATAAAGCAAAAAGCGTAAACAAAAATAAATCGAAAAGTGCTACCGGATATCACACATATATACATTTTGTACATTTACTTTTGTATAAGTGTTTAGTGTAAGATTAATCGTGTATGTTCCGGAGCATATGAGTATTTGGACCCTTCGCGTATGGTCGGACCATATGGGTATATATATTCGCTTAGTTATTTACGGCTTATAGGCTAAAAGTGAGTTTTGTATAATTTCACGTCGAAAGTTGAGCTATCTTGAATAAACCAAGTATGGCATCAAACAGCACCTAATACAGTTCACGTGAGATTCTCGTACATATATAATCTCGTTTGAGATGAGATTCACATGAGATTAAAGTTGAACTATCTTGGAATAAACCAAGTCTAGCCTCAAACAGCACCTAATACTGTTCCTATACATTGTTATTATCGAATTCATTTTATTATCCTGTAACAATGTTAGTTATCTTTTCATCTTTTGAAATAACAATAGACAAGTTAGGGTTAATATATTTATTCAACTTATTCGGCTAAATAATCCGAGTTCCATTGATAAATAAACTGATTGATACGCACATACTACAGAGCAGTGCAGGTGTTTTGTGTTTGATATTGCCGACCTCTGCGTACTATATTAATCCTGATTACAACAGCAAGATGATTAAAATATAATATACTTTCAAATTTTTAAACATCGCGACCAAAATACATTCCACGGGTCTCACTGATTAGCGACAAGAAGCGCCAAGAAGCGGCAAGAAGCGACAAGAAGCGTCAAGAAGCGACAAGAAGAATAATTTAGCAAAAGAAAGCTTATTTAGCGACAAGAAAATAAATTTAGCGTTTAGATATCTAAATAATGATCAATTTAAATAAATAGATATAGAAACATGCATTAAAATGTGTGTGGTTTTATTTTAAATATACGAGAATTTTATTTTTTTCCTTCATGATACTGACACATTTGTTCATTTGTTCTAGACTGAAAGAGTTTTTCAATGATAATATTTTTAAATAGATATATTTACAGTTTATTGTATAAATGAATAAATAGATAATATGAAGAGTCGGCATGGTTGATATATCAAAGGTTCAAACCAACTTATAAACTAATCTAATCTTTATTTATTTCACTAAAATGTCCATATATATTAAATATATGTGTAGGATGAGACATGGGATTGTTACAAAATGTTTCAGATTGATACATACATTAAAATAATGTTATAAAATAATTCTTACTAAAATTCATTACAAGACACAATTGTACGTAGTGATACTAAACTTAACAAAACATGAAACTTTACAAAACAGCAAATAATCAACTGTGATTAATTGACTTCTTTCATATTTTTTGTTTTAATAGTATTTAAACTTTTTGTCGCTTAATTTGTCTTCTTGTCGCTGATTTTGTCTTCTTGCCGCTAATATTTTTCTTCTTGTCGCACAATTGAAACAAAGGTGTTTGAAAGGATGTGGAACATGCAACTGGGATCTGCTACAGTTTGAAAGCTAATTATATATAATGATACAACAGATAAAAGTTGGATAAAGACTCAGGCTCAATTCATGTTCCAATTTGTTTGCTCAAGCTTGTTTAAGGGATTGATATAGAAATAAGGAGATGTGGTAAAATTTTCGCCACCAAGACTAGAGACCAAATGACTTACGTGTAAGCAACCAACCATACGAACTGCAACATTAAGCACAACCCTTACCGTGTAGTAATCAATGACCCAACGCGACAAAGGGTAAACCAATTCAAAAGAGAAAACTAATGACCAGATTTATGATAAACAAACGAAAAACAAAATATGACAGACAGCAACCAACGAGCATAATTTCGATAACAAAATTCCTATTCGAAAGCGGAATCATCAAGTCGTGTCTAGCCATTGCTCAACTATGGTCTTACAAGATCCACAAAAAAAGTATCGACAAAAGATTCAGATCAAATTTGAAAATATTTACATTGACCAAGAGCCACCATTTGCCGACGATTTATGGTTCTAGTGTACATCTTGATCAGAAAATCGCAACTCATTGATTTAATTGTTTTGGCATGGAATTTGCATTTCATTAAATTGAGTTTGACAAACTTCTACCGTCTGGTTTACACATTTGGTGATGTCGAATGCCAAACCGTTATTGCATGATATAAAAAAGAAGATGTGGTATGATTGCCAATGAGATAACTCTCCACAAGAGACCAAATGACACAGAAATTAACAACTATAGGTCACCGTACGGCCTTCAACAATGAGCAAAGCCCATACCGCATAGTCAGCTATAAAAGGCCCTGTTTTAACTGATCAATGCATTGCATAGGAGTAACACGATGAGTGTCACGTGTGGAGCAGGATCTGCTTAACCTTCCAGAGCACAGGGTAAAACATTTTTGCAAGAGCGGTGTAACACCACAGAATAAAAAGTAAGTACTAATAAGACTGAAATTAAAATAATTTATAATCAAAACATTTTCGATTTCAATTTATTCTAAAGTACTGGTTCCTGGTTTGTATACACAGCAAAATATCGTTGGTAGTAATAAATGAATAACATAACAAATCTGTAAAGAAATACATGTTTTATTGTACATATACGCCTTGAGTGAATTAGATTATCTCCCAAGTATCAAATATAGAAAATATATAAATATATATATGATATATTCAAACATTGGATAGAAATAAAGAAGACTGAACCAGTTGTTTTTATAGTTTCATATTTCTCGTATTGATTTTAAATGATCAGACTGTCAAAAACATTTGATATTGTACTAGAAAATTATCAACTTTTTGGATACAAAATATAATAACATGTTTCATCGGGTAAAAACGTAAATAGCTGTTTAAACACAACTACACGACACAGTCCGGAGACTAAACAAACTAACATTCGCACTTTAATTGTTCTTTGTGTCCACCATTCCGCACTGCTAGTCAAAATAATCTGTAATAAGACAGTAGTATTTGCTATGAATCATGTTGCTAACAAAACACTTTCACGTTGACTGACAAAAATACAAATTAAGGCGACAGTAGTTTACCGATGTTCACATCTCATACATTGATTCACAAGAAACAAATTGAGGGTGAAGGTTTGGTACCATTAAAACGTTTAAATCCGCTGCATTTGTTTGAACCTGTCCTAAGTCAGGAATCTGATGTTCAGTAGTTGTCGTTTGTTGTTGTGGTTCATAAGTGTTTCTCGTTTCTCGTTTTTATATAGATTAGACCGTTGGTTTTCCCGTTTGAATGGTTTTACACTAATAATTTTGGGGCCCTTTATAGCTTACTGTTCGGTGTGAGCCAAGGCTCCGTGTTGAAGACCGTACTTTGACCTATAATGGTTTAAATTCGACTTCAGAGTTTCAAGAGTATCACGTGAACGCATTAGAGTTGCTATTCGGAACAACTCTAAGTAACAGGGTAAGGCCCTGACCAAGCATAAAAAATTAAATAATCTTATTGGTTTGACGTCATTCAAGGGTTTCTCGAGTTTAACCCTGGCTCGGTGAGGGTTGGAACCAGGGTACGAGGGGTTAACTCGAGTGGTTCAAGTAAACACGGATTGTTGAAACCCGAGTAAGTAAAGTTAACTCGAGAGGTTCAAGTGAACTCGACCTATAAGGAGCGAGACCGGATGTGTCGTCAGCTTAAACATCTACTGCTATACATGCATCATCCGTCATACGAATCTTCACTCAGTTAAAAGGTACAATTCGTAATAGGTAAATCGGTAAAATTGAATCATTAAACTGATTCTTCTATCCTTTACATGTGTTATATAATATCAATATTAAGAACCAACTTTAAGGTTGACATAAGTTTTCGAACGTCCACCTTATTTCTTGGTTGGGTATGTATAGTTTTTCTTTTCGTAGTACTAATTCATGCGATTAGCTCGTCTGTTTTTCTTCTACTTATAATTTTTTATTGTCCGTATGGTATCTTCTGCCTCTTTTGGGTAATGCAATGTAATTATGGTTAAATCATATTATTTGGAAAAGCTATGTTTTGAATAATATAATGGACATATACTATTAAGTCGTCTCTAGAAATCTGCTTCAATTGCAGGATTAAAGTACGAAATAGATATACTCAGAAAAGATAAATAAAACCCTCAACGTGCAACATACTTTTATATAGAGTCATACTTTAATCACAATCAATAATTTTCATTCCATTCTGTATCCATTCTGGTGCACAGCCTCCGCATGCATTTGTGCTGAAAAAATAAACAATATAGTGAAAAAAAGGTGTACAAATTGTGTAGACTTACAGGACTGTGTTTTATTTACATATTGACAGTATAATTTGATGCTAAAATTTTGTATTTCCATCTCGAAATTTCACAACTTTAAAGTCCCGCGTTGGGTTTAAGCGGTCCTTTTAAAGTTATATCAAGAAAAGCTGGCGCACAAATGCTTCTGCTTTCATCCCAAAGTTTAGGCTGGGTTTGCGTTTCAAAATCTATACATGTAGTTTAAGTTGTCTATTTTCATTTTGCATTGTTTTTTGTGTGTTTTTATTGCCCCATTAGTATCTCCTCCGCGTTTAAAATAGATTTGAAACCCTTCTAAAAACTATAATGACATTTTGTGTTTTTCGGATTTCAATCTTTAACGTACTTAAGCATCTCTTATTGCACTAAAACTACTGTTCAAAGTCCTTATTGCATTATTGACCTTAGATGGTCCTGCGTTGACCTGGTAAGAACCTCTTGTTATGTAGTCATCAACAATTCATACAATTTCAAATTCATATCTAATGTGAAGTGTCGAATCCAGGAGCATGCGGAAACCGGTTATAATATCAATTGCCAATGTTGAGCTGTTGTTAAATGATCATGGATATTTGTTTATTTACTACCGGTAATATATGATTGTAAACATGCTGCAAATAAAGCAACCATTTATCACAGTGAGAGTATATTAAGACATCTCTAATGACAATAATGTATGCTTCCCTTGTGAAAATACGATCTGACCATCATTCATTCTACGTTTGTGAAAACTCGGTTTTACCGTTATTCGTGCTACCCTTGTGAAAACTCGGTTTTACCGTTATTCGTGCTACCCTTGTGAAAACTCGGTGTGTTGCATCTACTATTTATTACTTTACTTACTAGCATTTTGCCATTGGGAATCTTTTACATCTTATTGGGCATGGATTAACAACGCATTGTTGGACAGGCAGTTCATGTGGACATCCTATAGCGTAAAGAAAATTCAAATATGTATATCACTGGACAACTCAGCTACATTGATTATCAATAATAAAATTAACAGTAGATGTATAACCACTGGAGAGGTAAGGCGTAATACCACCATTGATGTTCCCCTATTAGTCTTTGTTAAATTTGCACATTTCAAAAAATTTTGCAGAATTTATCTTTGTTTCAAATAAAGAAATACTTGGCATGAGTAAAGTTTTATCCTGTCCAGTACTATAGACAAAATTTCACATAACATTTCATTGCATTTAAGAAAATAACCATCACTGGAAGTTAACCAATCAAATTTTCACCACCTTTTTTACCTGTGTACAAGCTTTAGTAACCATGTAACCTCAAGTTTCCAAAAATATTCCATAGAAACACCAAATAAAAAAATAATGGTGCTTTGAAATACCCAAGATACATGTTTATGACCCAGAAATTTTTTACTGCAATGAAATGTAGGATTAATTACCTACAACTGTCAAATTCAAGGGAATATTTTTTTTCGACCCTTTTTCGTGTGCAACCGGATGTGACGTACTATGATGTGGTGACAAATGGATGAGATGTTATGTCATGTCAAACTTTTGTGTTTTTACTATAGAAATATGTTTTGCTGCCTGGTCGATTTACTTGACCTGATAAGTTCAAGGTCACCGATATCAAGTCAATTAGGTTAATGTTTGAATAACACTCTGTATGAACATTTACGTGTCTCTTCGAATGTTTCGGTTCTTATACATCCTTGGCTCTCAAATATTCGTTCCTGATGAAGGCGAAACACAGAAAAGCGCTTCGGACACATGCATTGTATAACGTTTTGTTTTCATTTTGTACAGTTTTTCTTAAGTGTGTACATACCATAGTGGAGAAGTTCTACTGGAGCTGGAAAAAAAGATTTTGCAAATTCTTATTATTTTTTGTGACAAAGAGAGTCTAAATATAGCTATTTTTACAGAGTTCAATAGAGCTTTTTTTGACAAAGAGAGTCCAAAGAGAGTTATTTTAGGACTAAGATAGTCCAAATAGTGGGTTGTTTTTGACAAAGAGAATCCAAAAAGAGCTATGTTTTGACTAAGTATAATGGAGTATAAATGTTTTAAAAGACATTGCCAACAGACTTGTCAATGAAAATATCTGCCTTGTCTTAACCCGAATAATTCAGTCGTTCCGCTGCTCTACGATGGCTACATTAACGCCTGAAGGCCTTGTCAATAAAAAATCGTCAAATTATCATTCGGAATTAGCTCGGGATTTACCTATCTCGATAATATTGTACTATTAGCTGATTGGCTCTCTCATAGGGGGCACCAATCAAAATCCTGGATTTGTGACGCGTTTTTATTGTATAAAGAATTCAGGCCCTCGCGAGTGGGAGAGTCGATCACGGGGAGGGACTGAATTATTCGGGTTAGCCTTGTCTATGCATATCTACGACATGTATAGAAACAAAAATTCCAGCTTCATTTTAAAGGAAATCATATTATGAAATAATAATAATTTCTTGCAAAAAGTAAAACCCTGACGGGTTAAAATGGACATTACATGTACATAAGAACATAAAACACACGAATAAAGTTAAAAACGAGTCAAGTTGATAATTGTATAGATAATTGTCCAATCTGGACCTCATTTTCACAACTCCATGGATTGCTTCATATCGCCCACAACATCTGAAACAATAACTGTATTTGGATCTAAAATAGTTTGAGTCAAGCTGGTTCAAATTAGGATAATGTGTTTTTATTTTAATTGAACATTACATATAGGCAATTTTACGACATTTTATTTGTATGTATATGTATGTATATGTGAGTTATATAGACAAGTATACCTGGATTAAAATTTTTCTTATGGTCTGGTGTATCTATAAAAGAAACGAATCATAAAAACATTAGTACATTATCATATTATCCATCTCCGTCAAGATGATAATCAGAGAAATATCATACTCAAAGGAAAAACAGAGAAATATCATACTGCATGGATAAACAGAGAAATATCATACTCCATGGGAACACAGGGAAATATCATACTCAATGGAAAAACCGGGAAATATACTCAATGGAAAAACCGGGAAATATCTTACTCAATGGAAAAACCGGGAAATATTTTACTCCATGGAAAAACCGGAAATATCTTACTCAATGGAAAAACCGGGAAATATTTTACTCCATGGAAAACCGGGAAATATCTTACTCCATGGAAAAAACAGAGAAACATCATACTCCATGGAACAGCAGGGAAATATTGTCTTTTTTTTTTGGTCGTCTTCGTCAGATTTATTTGTATGTTGCTTGAATTGTTTAGTCAGTTATGTTGTATATCTGTAATGTATGTTCACACAGTTTAGGCTGCTGGATCTCAACTATTGTAATTCTAACCAATTATGTCTGTTTGGTTTGCTATCCTAATTTTTGCAATAGAACGGAAGCATAAACATCTGTCGTGCAAGTGGGTTGTTTGGCTAGCTATCTGAATAGGTTTAAGGGTTAGGTTAGGGTTAGTTGATGTGGTTCATAAGTGTTTCTCGTTTCTCGTTTTTTATATAGATTAGACCGTTGGTTTTCCCGTTTGAATGGTTTTACACTAGTAATTTTTGGGGCCCTTTATAGCTTACTGTTCGGTGTGAGCCAAGGCTCCGTGTTGAAGACCGTACTTTGACCTATAATGGTTTACTTTTATAAATTTTGACTTGGATGGAGAGTTGTCTCATTGGCACTCATACCACATCTTCTTATATCTATTAACCCCATCAGAAATTGTATGTCAGGAATATGTTTTCCATTCGTTCTGTTGGTTGATAAAATCGGGCTTTTGATTCCGGTTTAATGGACGTCCCCCATTTTGAATTTACCTTGGAGTTTGTAATTATTGTCACTACTTTTTTTCAATAAATTATACATCAAAATATGGTCAATAATAAATTGAGAATGGAGAAAAGTTTGTGGGATTTTTTGAAAAATAAAAAATAAAATCAGTGGGAAAAGATGCTTCTGGATTTTCATATGATATGTACTTGAAATAAAAACCCTTTGATTAATCTTTTTGAGTAAAAAATATAAAAAAAATAAATAAAAAAAAAAAAAAAAATTGCAAAATGTGTGGTTTAAAGTGCGTTTGAGAAGCAAGTTCGTGTATGTTCCAATTGTTTCAACCACAATCCGTCCTATTTTCTTCAAATGTAAAGTACCGAATTAGACTTATCACTGGGTTTGTACTTACAACGTACATGCGCAAAACAAAGGGTGCCACATGTGGAGCAGGATCTGCCTACCCTTCTGGAGCCC
>JAASAO010004196.1:0-12772 GCA_017311375.1 Mytilus coruscus
ACAACAGCGTGCTTGTTTTGAGAAAAAAGGGTCAAAATTGAAAATATTTGCAATTTTGTTGAAATATCATTTCACCATTGCGATTTTCAAAACTGGTTTTAGATATATTTAAAAGCTATAAATTATATAAGTACTTTCACTAAAAATTGAAATGGATTTTAGCAGTGTTGTATCTTTTAAAACACGAGTCAATCTTCATCATATTGAATCTCTTTAATTTGCCAACCTTTATTATCAAATGAGCATTTTTAAAAACTTTAAATTTCGAAAAGCTCAATTGACAGCGAGTCATCCCAACAATGGCTACCATTTTCACGATTGTCAAAATTAGTCGGCGTTATAAAGAGATAATTTTGACGAAGTAAAATCCTGACTTTTTGTGTAAAGTTCCACTAATTTACACAAATCCTCCCCTTTTTTACAGAGTATAATATGAAGATCGGTTAATTCTCAGCTTCAAAACAGGGCCAATAGTTTAACGAATCATTGAGAAAAACAAATTTTATACAGGATTTAAAATGCATATTAGATAAATATTTTATGAATGCCTGTGCTCATTGTACACCTAGCGATGACCTTTCTCAAAAAGGTTGCCTGTCGTTCTAGGCATAGATGTAAGCGTCAGTATCGATAAGTTTTCGAAAATGTCTAGTGAAACGCTCCTTTACTTTTTTGTGTTGAATGGTGCTCGTTTTTCTTTTAATTATTTTGTCGACGATGTTTTCTTCAATTGTATTGACAATGGCAATGTCTAATCTTCTTCGAGTTTAGATTTGGTTTGTTCCCTTGTTATTTGTATTTCATGTTTTGACAGAAGAAAACTGTTAACCGAATAAAATGTAAATATATCCACATATTGATCTTAGAATTTAACCAAATAAGGTTTCCAAAGCAATGGGTGATGAATATTCAGCAATAATGTATTCACTGGACATTTGAAAATTAGGCAAGATATATTTACAAATTAAAGAACCTTAGTGAGCGCGCTCACATACCCCACGTCCCCACATTGTCACTGGAGAAATAAAATAACTGTAAGAAAAAAAATAATGTATAATTGAATCATAATTTCCTGTCGATATGCACATTTACATAGTATGTCCTTATTATCTAAAAAGTTTAATAAAATTCTGTTTTGTTGTTTCAGAGGAGTTGCGATGACAAACTGTTGCAGAGGTATATTGAAGCAAATAAGTTCAAATGGGGCGTAACTCCTAGAAAAAAATTGAATCGTAATTTCCTGTCGATATGCACATCTACATAGTATGTCCTTATTATCTAAAAAGGTTTCAGGAAATTCTGTTTTGTGGTTTCAGAGGAGTTGCGATGACAAACTGTTGCAGTAGTATATTGAAGCAAATAAGTTCAAAGGGCGCAACTCCTAGAAAAAATTGAATCGTAATTTCCTGTCGATATGCACATCTACATAGTATGTCCTTATTATCTAAAAAGGTTTCATGAAATTCTGTTGTGTGGTTTGAGAGGAGTTGCGATGACAAGAAACAGGAATGACGGACTGACTGACGGACGGACGGACGGACAGACGGACGGACGGACAGACAGGCGGACGGGTCAAAAACATTATACCCTCCGCAACTTCGTTGCGTGGGGTATAATAACGATAGGGTTAAAAGCCCCTTAGTCATTTTACTTTGTTAAACATACAAAACCTTTAATAGTAAATGTATCACCTGTACTTTGTCAATACCAGTACCAATGATTATAACAGGTGGGTTCAGCAAATCGCTTTTTATCGTCATAGATTTATCTGTATCATTTACTGTATAACAGTGAATATTATCCAGCCAAAAGTCAATATATTCTGCAAAGATAATTCCATAAATATCAATTGACGCGTTCATGGTTTAAAGTGCACAAACACTCATCATATCATAAATAAAATTGAGAATGGAAACGGGGAATGTGTCAAAGAGACAACAACCAGACCCAAGATCAGAAAACAGCAAGGTCCAATTGACATAGTTCTTTTGTTTATTGTTACTAAAAAATAAAGTCAGTTTTGAACGTTTGCTTATCAATGATATTATCTATGCAATTCAAAATTTAACAAACGTCAGTACATGAAAATTATGTTCTTTGTACCAAATACAATGCATGCATATTTTTCTATCTTTAAGCCATATTTCGGACCCTTAAAACCACAAATTGGTCGATATAATATGTTGCAGTTGAATCTCCAAGTGATTCATTTGAAAAAAAAAAAAAAAACAGACTATATACTTATGTTATGGTAGCATGACTACTAATTTTACTTGAATTCATCCGTTTGTACAGTATAGTCATTGCTAAATACCTTTCATGCCGTTAAAATACACTATACTAAGGTCCTAAGTGTATATTGTATATCATTTACTCTACATACCTCCAGTTTTGTCAAATTGGTTTGCTATCATTTTGTCGAATTTTTTTATTTCAAATTCCTCAGATACATCTACCACAAGCAGATATATAGCATTCCTACTAAGAAATGTCTGGTGAGTTGCATAAAATTCTTTCTGCCCAGCAAAATCCCAAAATCCACAGTCTGCAAACTGGTCATTTGGATATTCACTTAATGACGATTCGTTACCTACATGATAAAAAAGCAATGGTATATAAACCAAAGATGTACATTTATATCCAGGTCAGGGTCAATGTCTCTGCAGGCATGTTTACACTTCTGAAATTCTTACGATAGTAAAATGACCTTTTATTTATAAGAGCACTGAATGTTATTAGGAAAACTGATTGTAATTAAGTGAATCGTGAAATTAGAATTTCCCACCTAATTTACACCATAAAACTTAATCACAGCTCAAAAACATTTGAAAATTATTACTGATCTTATAAAAACGTATTTTTACTCTCAGTTTTGGTGTTTTCTAATAAATACGTTTACTATGATTAAGTCAACGCATTCCAAAAGGATATGTCTAATGAATAGTTATTTGCTGTAAAAACTATATTCATATGTGAAACATATCGTTCGAATAACCAAAACTTTACAAATGTATAAAAAGGATATTGCATTGTTTCATTGTGTACATTATGCATTGTTATAACACCATAACAGTCTTTTGTTATCCCTATCCAGCTAAAGTTCAAAGTCTGTAAAACATGTTGCAGTCCGAACGCCTTTTTAAGCTTGAAAATATGTTCTCTGTCAACGATAAAAATACATGTTAGTTTATTTTGAAAAGCCTTAAAGTGTTCTTTCCGTAATTTTCACATTTTCAGTCGTGGAAAAACCTTTAGATTTTCTGAATATTATAAATATTATTAGGTGTATCCACTTTTCGGTGGAAATACCTTTAAAAAAATTCTTCCGCTACTTCCATTTTTTGCGAGGCGTATTGTTTTTCAAGATTTTTTGGATATCACCCCAAAGACTGCTTTTCTTGTGTACACTGCTTCTTCGCCACCGTAAAAGATTACGATAAAATTATTTTCCAAAATTACTCATACATCTTAAAGATGTCGGGAATAATTTTGACTGAGGCTGTCTGGAGACTCCATATGAGAGCTATTTCCCTTATGGATTTGATAAAAGGGATTTTATTTGGAACTGGTAAATCATAAGTGATAGAGACCAAAGGTCTTTTGAGTTAAGATCATTGGTCCACAAACAAAAATTGAGGTCAAGGCTATAGGTCAATGTCATAGTCACCATTTATAATTTTGCTTATTATCACTACTCCTCAGAAACGTATAAAATATCGACATAATATTTTCACTAAATTGTTAGTTGCGACATGTCGTAACATTTACATTTTTGTTGAAAAGGTAAGTCGACATTTAATGAGAGTTTACTCTCTTTTCGTGTTTTAAATAATTGGTATGGTGATATATTTGATTAGCCATATATAGTACACACCTAGGATCTTTTGGTTTAAAGTCTTTGCTGTGTGAACTTAAATTGAGGTCAAGGTTAGAGTTTAATTTGACGTTTTAGATTTTGACATTTGCTGTAACTTCATATTTATACATTTTAAAGCCGTGAAGTCTTTTGCAGTAGATTGAAAGACATTCCACTTTAAACAGATAAACCGGAAGTAACCATGTGTAAACCGTAAGTGCCAATTGTTTGCACTCAATTCACATAAAAGTTTCTGTTATTTCATTATTTGATGTGTTGACCCCAACCTTTATACGATTACAGTTATTACTGTATAGTTATAAAACTGTAAAATTAACATTCATTATACCAATGACACAGTAACTTTCGAATTTCTTTCCCATTGTAGCAAACGTTTATTTATGTTTATAGTTATATTGTATATGCTATCAATCAATTTGTCTTCGTTTGGTCAAATGTGGTCTAAATTAACATCACCTGTTCACATAAAACGGAATTTTTATATTACACTACCAGGAATGTACATAGCATAAATAAGTATTTTTAATGCCGCTACTACATATACATTGTAAAGAACTGATAAAAAAATGTTAGCAATCAGTACATTTCTTACCCAAATCATTTCAGTACATTTAATTATACGCATGTTTGACGTCATGTTAAGAAAAAGTTGTTTTCAGTCCTGATAATTTCAGTCATTTTTCAGTACTAAAAATTTCCGTCATTTTTCAGTGCTGAAAATTTCCGTCATTTTCAGTACTGAAATTTTGTCATTTTTCAGTACTGAAAATTTACGTCATTTTCCAGTACTGAAAATTTCCATCATTTTTTCCGTACTACAAATTTCTGTCATTTAACTGTACTAAAAATTTCCGTCAATGTTCAGTAATGAAAATTTCAGTCATTTTTCTGTCCTGAAAATTTCAGTCATTTTTCAGTATTGAAAATTTCAGTCATTTTCAAGAACTGAAAATGTCAGTAAATTTTCAGTACAGAACATTTCAGTCATTGTTCAGTACTTTGATGTATTATTGTCTTATAGTTTTCAAGATATAAATCAAAAGCATATTTGACTTCATCCCGAAGCTATCCGTGAATCTTCCGTCCAGAGTTGGTTTTTAATATGCTTCATGAATGTAAATATGATGACTAGAAAGAGAATGATTTTAATCTCTTGATGGCAGATTTAAAATCAGATCATGTTGATGACAACTTATAATGAACTGAGAACTGAGATCAGATCAAGGTGTTTAAACTTTGGCCATTTTTACTACAGGGTACCCTTCTGTACTAAAAGGTATGGATTCTTGGTTATGGTCAGGGTAAGTGTAGTTTCAGGGGACGACCACTAGATTTTCAGGGGGTGAGTGGATAGCAGGAATTTTATTTTTACTTTTGTACACAATTTATTCCTGCATTTTCTATAGCAGATTAGTTATGTTCATTCTGTCTTGCACAAAATCATTCATTTTCAACTCTTACCAGGACATTTGTAGGATATTCCTTTTCAAATCCCCCCACTAAAATCAAATATGGTCGTCCCCTTATCAATAATTCTTGTTTTGGAATCACTAGAAAAGCCAAAATATTTTGCATTTGCAGTTAAAAAAAATGTATGACCATTCACAAATGACTCAAACAATCTCAAAATAGGATAACATTTTCAGTGCGAAAAATCTTAATTGAAATTCGTAGTATTTTGCAGCTTGCTAAAAGTCCTTTCAAAAGGACCAATAGACCCCAAAGGACGACCATTTAATTCTGAGGGTGGAGAGAGGCCTGGAAAATTTGATGTGGTCAAAATATTTATTTCCATCTTAAAGGTGGCCAGATTATCTATTTTCACTCAGCCCAGAGCCAGAATATTTCTTTTACTGGTCCAAAAATTTTCTTCCTTAGAATCAAATAGTCATCCCCGAGAGTAAACTTTTGTAACATAGATTTTTGCCAATTTAGCAGGATTCATGAGATAATTGAGATGAAAAAAAAAATTATAAGCTAAGTGGACCTGTATACTTAAAATTAGGGTCCAGTTGTAAGATATCTACCTCCGAGCATAATATCCAATTAGACTGCTGTCAGATTTTAAAAGTTTGAAGTTGCTTTATAAAATAATAAACACCTAAAATTCGCTTACTATAATACTAGACACCTATACGTAACATTTGTCTAAATGGCTTATCTGGACTATGACTAAACCTTAAAAAAAGGCAAAAGAGCATGTGAAAATAACTGTTTTTGGATAAGGCATGAGAATCCTCACATATTTCTTCTAGAAGAAAGTAAAGTTAAGGTGTTTAAATGTATTGAATAAAGGTGCTATTGACATTTGTCAATGTAAAAGAAAAATGTGACACTTTTCCCTCATTTTCTAGCTAGAACATTAGTACTGTTTATCCCAAAATGTTAAAAAAAATCTGAACTTTTATTAATGATTTTAAGCCCCAAAAAAGCATCAAATTTTGAACATTTGCATTAGTTTAGGCCAGAATAATCATTTTCATATTTATATATAATAATGTGTGATTATTTATTTCCAACTTAATGGGTACCAGAATATTTATTTTCAAAATATGCCATCACTAAAGGTCTATTCATACTGTTTTTAATATTGTTTTTTTCAAAGGACATAAAGGATAAGGGATAAGTCTGGGTCACTTTAGCATGAAAGACCGTCTATGCAAAACCCACGAAAGTGGTAGTTTCTGTGAAGTAAATGTACATGTACTTTAAATTTGCTCATAATATTAGAGAAATGTATATAATCAAGAAAAATAAATGAATTTGAGAACATTTAAAAAGTTATGATGTCATAATTACATGATAATATGCACACATTTATAAAAAAGAAGAAAATGCAATCTTTTTGTAGTGTAGTTTTTCGCTCATTTTTTTTTTTTTTTTTTTTGTTGGTTGACACATTTGCTGAAGTAAAATAACAACAAACATTTTAAGAGAAGCTTTCTGATAGTTATCTACTTAATACCACGAAATATTAAGTTGCCACAATTTAGATTAAATGTACAAAAAAATGTACCAATATCAAAGTTGATTTTAATCAAGGAAAATAAAGGACTTTTGCAAATTATTTATACTGTAAAACATCAAACGTGAAATAATATTTTTTATATCCTAAACACCAGTATTTATACATAAGTTATGATGTGAGGTCAAAATCAAGGTCATGTATGATAACTATAAAATTTGCACTTAACTTGGGGCCAAATATACAACTTATTGGCGGCATACATTGCCACAACTCATTTGTCATACAAGAAGGTATTACATTTATATAATTGCACATAACAGTTTTTTGTCATATTGTTTGGTCCAATGAGCTAAATGGGTTATTCTCGTCACTTTTCATACGTCATCGTCAATAGTTATCTTTTTCAAAAATGTTCTCCTCTGAAACTACTGGGCCAAAACTTCTAGTTTAAAAAATGGGTTTGTAGATCCTGCCTGCCAACCAACATGGACAAAAAAAAAACAGCATAGGGATAAAATGTGTCTATTAACTTGAAAACCACTTTGAATAGATCCACCTACTGTCCGTTTACATCAAAACTGTCAGTCGCGGTCGACTCCTTATTCATGTTATTGGACTTATGGCTCTTTATTTACGATTTTTAATAAGTTTTTTTGTGTTTTTTTGCCTTTTATCTTGATAACTTAAAAAAAAATGATAAGCAAGATAAGATCTACAAATACATCATCCAGCGTGGATGTTCCGGGTGTTGGATCCCCCCTTTCAACATGACTGGATTCGCGCTTGTTCTTTGTAAGTCAACATGTCCTAAATTGTCACGTGACTCCTTATTGGAGAAATTGCCTTTTAATTATATATTTATCCATTTCTTTTGGCTTTTTTGCCTACCTGTATTATCTGGAGAACTTTAATTCATGTAGATCGATATAAACATTAAATGGAAAACATTATCAGCAAAATAAGATCTACAAATGAGTCGAATAGCTAAATCGTCAACAAATTATTTAAAACAAAAAAATATTCTGTTTTTGTAAAATTCAGTCGTAAAATTTGATAAGCACATAATTTTCTGTATTAATATGAAAAGTCTTACAAATGAATTACATTTTACTCTCGAAATTAGCACATTTCATTAAAGATCTAGACGGATTGTGTTCTGCTATTGTACAATCCAAGATGAAAGATGAAGACACCCGAGCTACCTTAAATAGCAAAAGTTATCACCTAGCAAAAATTATCATCAAGACAAGATCTACAAATAACGTTATCAGTCAACATTGCAGAAATTGTCAGTTGACCCCTTATAGAAGTTATTGCCCTTAAGTGATGATATTTTACCAACTATTTGTGTTATTGCGTATTATTTTAAATATTTTATATAAAACAGCGAAGACGAGATCTGCTGCAAAAATAGAAGAAACAGTTATCTTCTTATAGATCTTCATGCCCTTAAATGACTATTTTGCCCTTTTTTGTGTTTTGGATAAAAACTATAGAAGATAGAGAGAAACTCAATCAAAACATGTTCAGCAATACAAGATCAACAAATATAGATTTGAGTCATGAATTATATTCTAGTCTACAATGTTGAAGAGTGTCAATTGTTGAAGATAAATATAGACCATGTAGACCCAGGTGAGCGACACAAGCTCTTTAGAACCTCTATTTTAGCAACTTTTAATTATAGCTTTTTAATATTGGTAACATTATTTTGTCCTACAATCGACCTCTCTACTGTACAAATACACAGGTTAGCAAACAAACATGATGATATAAATGTATAGTATTCGTTGTTAGTGTCCTGGTATCTTGCTTCTATTGCGAGCGAACAGTTATAGTTCAAATTACTGTTTACATAATAGTTCAATTTAATTTGGATCCTCATCGCGGTCCGCATTTAAGTCATTTTGATTTCATTCAAAAACAAATTTAACGAATTCTCCGAATATAGAAATATTAATTGATAACATCAAGAAACAAGCGACACGGTTTCTAAGTTGGTTCAGGAACATGAATATGGGTTAACTAATTTTATTTATTTCGCCTGCAACAAAAGCAGCAAAATGCGAGACATAGAGATAACAATTCAGTGGCGGTGGCGGCATTAACTACTTGTATAAAGCTTCATATTTCATAGTATAGAAGACCAGATGCTTCATACCTTGTATGCAGATACCTTATGTTACAAAGTTTACGTCTGTCGTATTATTGACCTCATTTTCATGGTTCAATTACTGCTTGAATTTGTTTTTTTTTTTAATCATGTTTTAATTCTCACTTAATATAAGTAAAAGGATTATTATATTTTGTATATGTGTTCCTTGCAAGGTCTACATGTCTGTCAGACAGGGTTCACCTTAACTTGACCTCATTTCTTGGATCAGTGATCAAGGTTAAATTTCCGTGGAAAGTATACATTTTAGATAGTTAATAGGTAAACTATATTTGGTGTATTGAATGATTGTAAGGGGTAAAGGTCCGACTGGTAGGTTTCATCTGACCTTGAACTCATTTCCATGGTTCAGTTGACAATGTTTAGTTTTTGTGGTTTGGTCTATTTCTAAGAAACTATCAGCAATTAAGCATTATACTTTGTCCATGGAATGATTGTAAGGTATGCATGTCCAACTGGAAGGTTTCATCTGACCTTGACCACATTTTCATGGTTCAGTGGACAATGTTTATTTTTTGTGGTTTTGTCTATTTCAAAGGTACTATATGCAATAAGCATCATATTTTGTTAATGAAATGATTGTAAGGTATGTATGTCCGACTTGAAGGTTTCATCTGACCTTGCCTTCATTTTCATGGTTCAGTGGGCAATGGTTAATTTTTGTGGTTTGGTCTATTTTTAAGATAACATAAGCAATAGGTCCAATGTATTGTGTGAATGGAATGCTTGTAAAGTATACATGTCTGTCTTGAAGGGTTCATATGACCTTGATCTCATTTTCATTGGTCATTAATAATGTTATGTTTATGTGATACATATTCATATTACAAACTTTTAACATAAATTCAATCATAAGTAATTATATATAAAGCAGGCGAGACATTTCAGCTAATGCAATTTTGTTTAAGATTAGTAGATTTAAATTTCATAAAAGAATTAGCATCTTTCATTTGTTTCTTTTGCAAGTAAGACTTTTTTCCATGTGTTATTCGTTTATATCAAAATTGATCATCACAGAATGACTAACGCATACAAATAAAACATACAACTTAAATGAAATGTACATCAGTGCATATGTCTTCTATAAATAAAGCAATAGTCCATAAAACATTTTAATAGAAAAGATTAAAATTGAGCAACTCAAACCCAACCAAAAAAGGTTCTAGGGGTGAACTATGGTGCACCAGATAATACCTCTTTAATGTATGCATGCGAGTCGTGATTGGAATTATACACTAGTGACACATTTTCTTGTCTACTTGGTTTTTATTGCATCTTATCTGTTGCATTGGAGATGTAGACATTATTGTTGGTTGGAGTTTTTTTGACTGATGGATAAAAACCCTTGTATTATTTAGGACCACGAAATTTGAGCAACAAAGAAAGGAATATAGAATGGAAGTATGAACACATGCTCAATACCAAAAGAAGACATATTGATCATGTCTATATTTTAAATATATATGTAGAGAGAACGTGTACTAGATAAGCATTAAAATTATCTAAAATGTGTTGAGTTTCTGTGAAATTCACGTGAAAGCTCGATACACGTTAATTACATGGAAATTGTCATGTGAATTTGAATTCCACGTTAAATTCAGGCGAAATGTGAAATTCACGTGTGCAAAGTTGGTCTGTGTATTTAAAACATAAAACCACAAGAAGAAAAAAACAGTTTAGGTTCGAATTTCCTGCCGTTGAATGAAAATACCAGTTTTGGTATACTGATTGTTAGTATACTAGTAAACCGATTGTCAGCTATCTGAAATACAAAGTAATCTCAAACATTTTAATTGCAAAATACTAAAAGTAGTTAAAAGAAGGTGACACTCCCAAATTAGTGCATAACTTCATCTGTAATGATTTGGGGTCAACCAGCTGGGTGTCGTCTGCAGAAAATATTTCATAGAATTTCCCTTCAAGAGTCCACCATACTTAGTTGAGAAAGTTCTTGGGTCTGATGAATTTGTCCCTTTGAACAACAAAACATGTTTGTCACTTTTTAATGCAAGTCTTCATTTATATGTTATCCTAACACTGAAACCCCAAGGGTGACTGGGGAATAGCAATATGGTCTTTTTCCGACAAAAACTTTGCAAAAGTGGGGCGTTGGTTTGGCTGTGTGGCATGTATAAATACGTCCTCGTCTCGTCCAAAAAACGCATGAAATATTTGCCACTGGACGTTCAGAACATCCTAAAATCGAGCAATACCAATACTGATTCAACTGTGCCGAAATTTCTGTTAAAAGATCTTGAAAGTGTGTACTTTCTTGAAAGTTACATCGAAATTATAACCATATGAAATCGTCATGGTATCAGAAGACAACTGTTAACCTATAGGAGAAACATGTGAACTGTGAATTTTACAGTACAGACTGCATTTGCAGGTTAAGTTGTCCAGAAAAAAAGTATCTACTCCGTAGTCTAGTACAGTTTTGACCCTACATTGCTGCTAATACAGTAACAATTCTAGTATTGACGACTGCATATATAATCTGCAGTTCAAAAACAAGGAGATGTGGTATCATTGCCAATCATCAACCACAGAACGAGGATACTAGGTAACCGTAATGTTTTTAACTTTCGACGTCGACAAACCGGTTTTACTCCATCACATTTGTATACATCCGTCCCAAGTCAGACAAGTGTAGGTCATAAGTATGTTGTGTTGTATATATTTAGCTTATTAAACATTATTCTAACATTGTGCTGTACCGTTGGATAGTATTCCTTTTTTTTTATATCTTTGTCTGCGCCATTCAGAGCTTATTGCATGTTGATATGGTGACCTATATGTTAGTTTTGTATTTGTTGCTGGTGTGAATTTTGCTGTCTTTATGCCCAATTTCCTTTTTGCCACACACATCGACAATGAGAAAATTGTACCGCAGGGACAGCTATAAAAATCTCCTTCATAACAAAATGTAAAACAAATCGTAAGAAAAATAACCTACGTCCTGATCTTCGTCAAAAACTTAAAAGAACATCAATCATGACAGACGAAACACAATAGCAATCAACAAATAAACATTCCTGGTTTGAAACGGGCACATAAAGAATTAGGCGGTTTTAAACATATTCATATGCACTCAAGATTCCCCTAACTTTGAACAGAAGTATAACAGACTAAAACTACTGCTTTTAATATAAGATTTTGTCCAGTTAATTAATTCCGAAGGTATGGAAAAAATCTTTGTATCACTTCTTAACTTTAAAAGACACATCGATCCTAACTAAAACGTCTATCTGAATATTCAACCTAAGCCTTTAATCAACAGCAAAAGGTATCAAACAAGATATATACAAGTACAATTTAAAAAATCAATGAATTCCGCATTACCATGTGGTTCATCAAAAGAATCTCCAGTGCCAGAAATACACTTTACCATGTTTACACCAATGGAGTTTAAAAAAAATACATCTTATGATATCTGTGATAGCATAAAAGAGAACGTTTTGATTATGTCTTAAACATGATTGAAATTTTCAATATTTTACAATGACCGAATTTTAGAGTACTTAGAAATGACTGAAATTTTCAGAACTGCAAAAAGACTGAAATTTTCAGTACAGTAACATGACAAAAAAAAGTTACTGTACTGCACATTTCAGATATTTTCCAGTACTAGAAATTGACTGAAATGTTTAGTACTGGAAATTGACTCAAATTTTAGTAATGAAAAATGACTGATATTTTCCTTACTGAAAATGACTACAATTTTTAGAACTGAAAAAAACTTTTTCTCAACATC
>JAASAO010001773.1:0-60126 GCA_017311375.1 Mytilus coruscus
ATGTACAAAGTTTTATCAGAATGTACAGCTACCATCCGACAAAGCTTTGAAGGTGTTGACTATTTTGTGGCTGAAGGCGGGAGGGCTTTTGCTACCCTAGAGGCTGTAGCTAAAGAATTACACAGTCTTGATCTGATGACTCAAACTGAATTCAGTGATATCAACAAACTTTTGCTGCAGTCAAGAAGATACATGAAGGCAGATTTTAGGGTATGTGTGAATATTTATTTCTCTGAATAAAGTTTACGACAGCAAAAAATTTTTGCGGTCGTATATTGGTATGACGTTGGCGTCGTCGTCCGAAGACACATTGGTTTTCGCACAATAACTTTAGTTTAAGAGAATGGATCTCTATGAAATTTTACCATAACATTCAATACCACAAAAGACAGGTTGGGATTGATTTTGGGGGTTATGGTACCAACAGTTAAGGAATTAGGGGCCAAAAAAGGGCCCAAATAAGCATTTTTCTACTTTCCAGACAATAACTTGTGGAACGGTGTATGAATCTCTCTGAAATTATACCACAAGTTTCCATACCACAAAGGGATGGTTTGGATTGACTTTGGGGGGTTATGGCTCAAACCGTTTAGGAATTAGGGGCAAAAAAGGGGGAAAACCAAGGGTTTCCTGGTTAATTGACAATTTAAAAGCAGTGTAAGGGAGGTAATCCAAATACATTTAAAGTATTAAAAAAAAATTGGATTACCTCCCTTACATTGCTTTTAAATTATGTATAAAGATGTTGTATTGTCTTGAGGTGATTAGCTGTCAATTAATTTTTAGAAGTTACTATTAAAGGAATATTAATTTTAGCCATGATTATGTATGTCATTTTCTATTTTAAGACTTTTATAATGTATTTAAATTGGTAATTATGGTTGCAAACTCCATTGGAAATTTGAATTGAGATTATGACCATATCTTGAGGGAAAGAATTTTTTTTGGGGAAAAAGGGGGGGAGGTGGAAAAAAATTGGGGGCAATTTTTCTCATTTCAGATTTCAGAAATTAAAAAGAAAATTTCTTCAAATATTTTTTTTTTGGCAAAATAAAGGGGGGGGATCAATACGCAACAGCATGGTGTATTGCACAAAAGCAAAAAATTGAATATAAATTCAAATCATATAACCAATTCTAAGTTCTTTGACTACAGTTATTCTGTGTCAGAAACCTATTATGTGTCAAATATATAATTACAATTCAAATTCAGACCTGTATCAAGCACAAATATTGTGTCTATTTTTGCCCCAACTGTTCAGGGTTGGACCTCTGCGGTCGTATCCAGCTGCACTCAGCGAAGCATTTTATTATTTCTATTGTCATTTCGTCAGTAAAACACCATTTTTAAAATTTATTATATGCCCGTCTAAGTAGGAATAGTGCATTGTTGTGCATCTGTCTGTCCGTCCATCGAGCTGTCCAGTAATCTTCAAGACTTTATTTTAATTTGAGTGTAATACCCTAATTATTTTTTAGGAGTTATTGCCCTTTGCACTGTGATGGGTTGGGGACAGTAAAACACTGTTCTTTATTATAAAAAGAAGGTATTGATATACATAATTTTGTAGTAAAAAGTAGCAATCAATAAATACAGTGTCATACTAGAATTAGAATTTCAGGACATAACTTTACCAAATGTCATAGTCCTAGGTCTAATTGTCATCAATGAAGTGGAACATAAGCCTAGATAAAATAAGAAAAAAATGACACTTTCCTTTTAGTTTGTATGAACAATATAACAAACTACAATTAGAGCACACAATGTCAGAACTCTTGGTTTTAAATTCTATGCTACACCAGACTTATAAATTATGACTGTGATGTCAGGACAGTAAAACAAGATTTAATAATGTAAATAAAAAAACAATAAAAAGTAAAATACCAAATACTTGTAAATGAAAGATAAAGGTTTTTAGAAAGCATGGTATATATGCATGCCTATTCTAATTTCAGGTCCATGTTGCTCAGTCATGCCAAGTTGCAGACCATTGTCTTACATATGGAGGAAGCGATCCTAAAGATAAAAATTTTAAATCTGAATGCAATCATTCGCATACACATATTTGCGAATCATGTGAACAGCTAAAAGAAATCATAACAGCGATGACAAAAATAGTAACCAGTACTACTGAACATGAGGATGCAGCAAATGATATGAGATTTAAAATAAACCAGGCAGCACAAAGTATCATAAACTTGAAGAAACATCTTGTTAGGTGTCAAATACAAGATCAAGCCAAAAATGACACATTTGAACAAATGAAGGAAAATGAAGTCTTCATAGTTTGCGATTGGGCTATGAAATTTTTGCCAAGAAAGTTTAGAGAAGATCAATGTGACTGGTTTGCAAAGAGAGGGATTCCATGGCATTTGTCAATAGCATTTAAGAAAATTGATAATTCTCTACACTCTCTTGGATTTATCCATATATTTTCAAACCAGACCTCACAGGATAGTCACACTACCAGTGGCATAATACAGGATGTAATCACATCAATCCAAGATGATAACCAGAACACACAGTTTCATCTTTGGTCTGACAATGCAGCCTGTTACAAATCCTCAGAAATGATGGCACATCTCTTTAACCTAGGCAGTGTACAAACCTACAACTTCTGTGAGGCACAGAATGGCAAAGGCCCCTGTGATAGGACAGCAGCAACTGTTAAATCAGCAATAAGAAGACACATCAACCAAGGAAATGATGTTGTAACTGCCAATCATATGAAAGAGGTAAGAATTTTGCTTTTTATGTATTATACATGTACCTTTAAAAAATCATTAAAGTACACATAGGTGATAAGAATTGGTGATAAATTCAACAAAAAATTATTAAACAAAATAACAACTTTTAAAAACTGTGGTAACATCATTTTACTGCTACATAAATCAGAAGTAATTCCAAAGGTCAAGACAAGACTTATCACAAATACTTTTTATTTTATTCTTAATGGACTAGCTGAGGTACTTGAAATAACTTTGTCAACACATTCAAAACTGCTTTTTCTTTTTATTTAATCGAATATTATATAATGATGATTATAGTTTTGTATGAGATAATGGTATTTTTAATCAAGTATATAACAAATGATTTTTTTTATCATCATCGATTTCTTTCTACTAAAATATATATAAACAAGAATGTGTCCATAACACGGATGCCCCATTTATTTTCTATGTTCAGTGGACTGTAAAATTGGGGTCAAAACTGTAATTTGGCATTAAAATTAGAAAGATTATTACATAGCTATAGGGAACATGTGTACTTAGTTTAAGTTGATTGGATTTCAACTTCATCAAAAACTACCTTGACCAAAAACTTTAAGCAAAAACTTTAACCTGAAGCCCAACAGATGGACGGATGGAAGAACGGACTAAAAAACATAATGCCCATAAATGGGGCATAGGGGCATAAAAAGTGTCTATAATATAATTTAACAGATAAATCTGTTTTTTATTCTTGTAAATGACTGCAATTTCGTAGTTTGAAACCAAAAGCTTTCAATATGAATGTAAAATATCAATACGTGTCAATTGTTCATGGTCACAAGATATTGATTATCAAAGAAAATTATCCAAATTAGCAATCAATATATTGTTATTTTTTTTCTTCAGGCCATTGAAAAGTCAATGAAGAATGTTAGATATAGAATAAAAGTGGTAGACAATATGACAGCAAAACCTAAAAATGTGGACCGTGTTATTCCATCAATATCAACATATTCAAACTTCACCTTTGAGAGAAATGGAATCAGAGTATGGAAGGCATACAATATTGGCCAAGGTAGGTATTATAAAATTTTGACCATTTTCGTGAATGCAGAGGTTGCTGAAGATTATAGTTCTATAATGCTCTGCAGTTCAGTTTATAGTTTCTCAGAAACAAATTTTAAATTATGTATAAGACTAAATCTTTCATAGAACTAAATTTCCACCAGTTGCTCTACACCAAAATTACACGTGTTGAAGAATTATCAATCATGTCTTTGTCCAAAATATGTGAATTCAAAACTTACTCACAAATAATGACCAGCAGTTTCATCATAAACTATAGAACAAAATTGGGCTAAAAGCTAACACTAATATACAGTTTTTTAAAAGTCTCAAAAGAACTTCTTGTATATTGTATGATTCAAACAGGTTTTTAAAGAAATTTATTGGTGCATCTACTAGATCAAATCACCAATTAGCACATAAAAGTCTAAATATGTGAGTGAATTGGTCAAGTTTATACACAAATAAATTGATATACAAACCTGTTTGATTATTATAATTATTCAAAATTGAGACGAGAAATTCATTTAATAACATCTTTTACATGTTAACTGTGTATTTGTTTCACTGAATTAACCTAACATATAAATGAATATGGCATATGAACATATTTAGTAACTTTGTCAACTTGAACAACATTTATCGAAACAAGAAATTTTGAAAAATGCTATCTGGAGCCTTCTATAACCAATTTATAATATGAACGCATTCATCATCACAAATCATACACTAGTTATTACAAAACATTCATAATCATACAAAATGTTCAACTTTATCAATATTGAGTTAAATCAATTTCTAAGATCATTTTTCAAGTATTTCATAACTATATATATATAACACATGTATAAGTAAGTGTGGCACTAATGAGTTGTGCAATTTATGCTGAAACATAATAAATCTTTTTGATACATTGAAAGTTTTTTTTTTCTTTCTAGGATGTCTTATTTCAAACATATCCACAGTGGAGTCAATTAAACTCCAAGTGATTGAAGATTCGGGTCACATAAACTTCCATGAACTGAAACAGAAGATAAATGTACCTGAAACAGATTCTGAAGATGTGGTGATTTGCTCAACTGAGGGTTGCACAAAAACGTTTGCAAGCAATGAAGAACTAACAAATCACTTGTATTCTGAAAAATGTACACTTGTATTTGATCAAAAATCCAGTTGCAGCTCTGATATTTCCAAAGTTAAATACCTTGAAAAGGTTGCTGAATCAAGTGTAAATAAACAACTAATGATCATGCCATCTGCAACCAAACTATCAACATCTGATTCTGAATTGGACATGGGTTGGGCGTTGAAAGATGAGAGAAAAAACAAGAGGTTTAACAAAAATCAAACTGATTATCTAAATGAAAAATTTAATAAAGGACAAAAAAGTGGTAGAAAAGAAGACCCATACAGTGTGTCAGAAGCAATGTTGATCGAAAAAAATGAAGATGGCACTAGGCGTTTCCTCTATAGTGAAATACTCTCTGTTCAACAAATTACAAGTTATTTTTCCCGTTTATGTAGAAAGTTGAAGCTTGATGAATCCAGTTCTGATGCAGTCAGGGAGGAAACCATCAGCAATTTGACTCGGCAACTCAATTCAGACAATTAACTGATTTTATTGTGTTATATATTATAGTTATATTAGTTCATAGTAGTCATCACTTATTATTCCTTGTCTGTCCATCCATTATCCGTCCGTTAACATTTCATATTTTTATCTTCTATGTGAGAGCCTCTAAACAGAATTAAACAGAGCTTTTTTTTATCCTGTAATGAACCTCTGTAGGAATTGAAACCAAACTTAGTGTATATGTTCCTATCAAGGTCTTGATCAATATATATATAATTATTATTAATTTGATGCTGATTAGAAATCCAAAATGGCTACCAAAAAAATCTAACTCTATGAATTTTTTTTTTCATTATCAATCAATCAATCAATCTAAAGGGGTAATTTATGCAGAATTCGTCTTAACAACTGAGTTATATGATGCAACAGTGATAATAGGTCCTTGGCCAGTAGGTCACATAATTTAGTGTGATGCTGTAAAAGTAGGGGGTGTCAGTGTCTAAATGTTCCATATTAGCAATTTAGGGCTGATATTGTACATAAAATTCTTGCCCCTATTTGAATTTAAAAAATTGGGGAATGGGGGGGTTGGGGGTTGATGTAGAGATTTTTGGTTTACATGTATTATTTTAATTCATGTATACTTACAATAATTTTGCATAGTCATGTTGTTTTTAATAATCTTATGCAAAACGATATATGCACTCTATTGTTTACGTGCTACTAATATGCTATGTATAGACAACATTGTGTTGCCATGGCAACCATATTAAATGATAAAACTGAAAAGTATTGTCTATTTCTCTCAAAAGGCTGTTCATAAGTTTTCTTTTGGAAAGTTTGTCTCAATATCTCTTATGCAGTCTGGTTATTTACCGGTTATGTATCACTGCATTTATGTAGATTTTGTTAAATATCAGGGTTAAGAGCAATTTTCAAATAAAAAAAAAATTAACAAAAAATATCACCTCTCTAATTTTTTAATATTGTTATGATTACTAATGGAACTTCATTGTAAAATAGTTTCAATAAGGTCTGTTGTCCAGTTTTTTTTGTTAGACTCTTAAAAAAGGCTGAAAAATCACTTTTTTAACTTTATGACAAAAGTGCCAAATGACAACTTTATATGCATGCCACTGCATGTTTAGAAATTAGTTTTAATCTTTAATACTTTAGTTATATAAAGTTAAATTATGATAGATTTGAATAGAATATGCTACATTATTGCAAGTTCAGTGTATTTTGCTGAAAATCTGAAAAAATCATGTTTTTCCCATGAAAAATGGCTAAAAATGAGGGTACTCAGTTTCCATGGCAACCAGATTTTTTTCTTTCGACATTAAAATTTGACATGCGTTTCTTTTTCCACTTTGATATTTATGGAGAATGATAAGACATCTTGAAGTGGTAAGTAAAATGTAGCTGATTTGGAAAGTTGTCTGGATACAAAATTTCATTAAAATCTGTGACTAGGGTTGCAGGTATGATACCAAAGTTAACAGGAACTTTAATATTGGAAAGTCGTCTATCTGCTCCTTCTTTTTCTAGCACATAAGGGGCTTGCGGAAAATCATTTGTTTTAAAACAGAAAGATCTCAATTAAATTACTTTGATATTTATGGAGAATGACTCACTGTACAGCCCTTAACAATGTCATAACTAAAAAGTTTATTCAGCTTTTCCAAATATTCTATACTTAACATAAAAGATACAAACTTAATGGCACTGGAAGTGAGTATCGTACCAAAATATCTCTTAAGTAATGCTTAAGACAAAATGTTTAAAAATTATAACCTTTATTCAAATGTTGAAAGCAAATCTCAATAAGTTTAAAATGAACATAAAAAAATACAGTACTTTTATAATAAGTGTCACCATGCAATGGCTTGGGCTCCTGAAGATGGGCATGGCTATGGTCATTTGGTTTATTCTAATTGGCCTAAATAGACGTTCGAAACACCTTGTGGTCTATGGAGTTTGGGTGTTGGGATAGGATTTGACAACGATTTATTGAAATATTAATAATTTATATGCAAGTTTATAAATAATTGACCAATGTGGACCTCATATATAAGGCCAGGGTCTCATATTTTTCAGAGAATGGAAATACTATTAATTCGATATAAGATGTGATATGAGTGTCAATGAGACAACTCTCCATCCAAGTCAAAATTTATAAATGTAAACCATTATAGGTCAACGTACGGTCTTCAACACGGAGCCTAGGCTCACACCCAACAGTAAGCTATAAAGGGCCCCAAAATTACTAGTGTAAAACCATTCAAACGGGAAACCAACGGTCTAATCTGTATAAAACGAGAAACACTTATGAACCACATTTACATCATTTGTAAGTTTAACTCAACTGAATATGAAACTAACAATAAGCAGAACAACACATGTATTTCTATTGGCTGTATCTTTTGCAAAGGGATTTTTTTTTTTTGGAATTTGTAAATATTTCCATTTGATCATTCACTGGTTGAATTATAGACATGAGTCAGAATTCATGTGTGCCATTAAAACATTTATTCATTTTCAAATAGTCCAAAAAAATTGATTGTGTTTATCACGATATATTGTTGATTGAGTTGTTTCAAGTACCAAACGAATTACTTCTTCTTGCAAATGGTCTATATAAATGTAGTAACAGGAGTTGCGATTACAAACTGTTGCAGTAGTATATTTAGGCCAAAATACTCAGTTCAAAGGGGCATAATTAGAAAAAAAAATCAATAGTAATTTCCTGTCGATATGCACATCTACATAGTATGTACTTATTATGTACAAAGTTTCATGAAATTCGGTTGTGTGGTTTCAGAGGAGTTGCGATGACAAACTGTTGCAGTAGTATAATTAGGCCAAAATTCCAATTTAAACGGCATAACTCCTAGAAAATAAAATCGAACCGTAATTTCCTGTCGGTATGCACATCTACATAGTATGTCCTTATTATCTACAAAGTTTCATGAAATTCTGTTG
Organism: Mytilus coruscus; assembly: GCA_017311375.1. Lineage (NCBI taxonomy): Eukaryota > Metazoa > Mollusca > Bivalvia > Mytilida > Mytilidae > Mytilus > Mytilus coruscus. The sequence continues at coordinate 8,332 of JAASAO010001773.1, forward strand.
TGCGGCTTCAGAGGAGTTGCGATGACAAGAACAGGACTGACGGACGGGTCAAAAACATTATACCCTCCGCAACTTTGTTGCGTGGGGTATAATAATGTTCCCTGTTACATGTTTCAAAAAAATCAAATCAAAGATTCTTCTAAGGTGGCCGAGTGGTTTAAGTTGTAACTACTGTAATCACTAGCCAGTCAACCCTGAGGTTGTGAATTCGAACCCCGCTCGTGCGGGTGCACTCGACTCCAATCTTAATTGACTAGGATGGTCAGTCACCTATCGAAGGTCGGTGGTTTTCTCCGGGCACTCCGGCTTCCTCCACCAATAAAAACTGGCCGCCACGAAATAGCCCAAAAGCGGTGCTTAAAAGTGGCGTTAAAACACCAAAAATCAAAAACTCAAATCTAATAAGGTTAACCAATTATCCTTGTAATACATAGGACCAACAGATAGACTTGAATCTAAGAACTTTATTGTGGTAAAAAAAAATCTAAAAAGGTTGTTTTTGGGGCATTTTGTAAGTTGAAAGATAGGTATACTATTTTTCTCCTCTAAGAACTGCTTATTGATTTTGAAAACAATTATCATGATTATATGACATTGAAGATTAAAAGTTGTAGAGTGTATTTTAATCAATTTATAATTTAAAATATTTTTCATCAAAGGGCTTTTTCTATTGAAATGTAGTCCCCAAGGGTGACTGGGGAATAGAAATATGGTCACTACAGGTCTTCTTCCGACCGGCAGTAAAACCCTTGCCAAAGTGGGCCGTCCGTTTGTCTGTGCGGGATGTATCAAGTACGCAGCCACGTCCTGTCAGAATGGGGACCTTAAATCCGATGCCCCGTGTAGAGAGTGTCACGCTCTCTGCACGTTAAGAACCCTTGCAACAACTCTTTGAGGGGTCCGTAGGTGGCCTGTTCCAAGGCTTAATTTCTGTCCCTATCCAATATACCCTCATTTCCCGTGGCTGTCCAAATTTTCCCGACCTGCAACCCAGTTGACCTCTATTACCGGACCTACCTATTGTATTTATTGTTAATTTGTTCTCGTCCTGAATATGCATTAAATATTTGCCACTGGACGTTAAGCAACCAACAATCAACAATCATTTATTGAAATGTGAATTTTTTCTTGATTGCATTAATATATATATACACTTCTTATATTTAAATGACAAAATTGTTACCAGGCATTTGATGGGGAATAAATTTAAAAAAAAAACTGTTCCCAGCCAATCACTGATAAAAAAATAAGTTTCTCATTTCTTGGTGCAGACATGTTTCTAATAGCAAACAGATAACGTTCATTCTATATGTCTTTCTTTTCCTTTACTAGATATGTCAACTTCTATAGAAAGTGCGTCCTCTTCCGAGTTTCCACGACCTATCTGTGTCTTCCAGCAGGTTGGATATGCTGGATAGCATGCTTCTATGGTGGTCCTCACACATTTCAATCATTTTACCAAGGAATTGTTCTGAAAGTTCACATCTCATTATATCCAGTTTTTCGTTGAAAAAAGAATTGGAGCCTTGGTCCAATGACGGCGGGAAATTAACTGTTAATCTTATTTCACCTGGTAGGTGTGTCGGATCAACCTTACCAAGACTGTATTTTAAGGTTGCTACCTGGTGTTTCTTTCTGAGTATGTTTTATTAACTCCTTTAAACACTGTGCGACTAGTCTTTCCTTTTCATGATTTAAGTTTGAAAGATCCCCACTATCCATTTTAAAATCGAAAGATATATCTCCCAATGATGGGGTTTCTTCTTTCTTACCAAAAGCCCCACTGCAAGAAATAAAATCCTGCATGTTAGTATCTTCTTTACGAATTTTTCCTTCAGAAGAATCTCTGTTTATTAAGCATGTTTAGTCTTTTCATTGCGAGTTGCATTTATGGAATTCAAGTTTTTTTCTATAAAGCTGTATATGTAATGTCATATCAAATCACTGGTGGACTGCCCTCAAAGTGTCAGATTGTAATTAATGACGATGAGGCTAAAACCAGAATTTAATAGCATATATAGAGGACACTGCCATCCCTTAATTAACATTCAGCTGTTACTTGTATGTGGTATACACTTTAATACTAACGCATACATTTGGACTTAAACACTTTACTTTTTATGATTACCATTATTACAGTCATGTACAAAATATCAAGGTATCAGATACATAACACAAATTTAAATCATCATTTATAACACACAGACAGACAGATGTACAGAGTGATATCTGTATACCCCCAAACTTTGTTTGCAGGAGGGGCATTTAGTAAGAGTATTTAAGTTTTTCTGCTGCAGAAATTTATATTAAAATTGGGGGTCTCCTTTGTCAGAATTTTTAATACCTGCATAAAATATAATATAAATAATTTAAAAGCAAGTATCTTTTATTCTTTATTAAAATCTATCCAACAGTCATTTTTGAATTGTTATTGAACCTGAAATCATCCATTTTGTAAAGCTATTTTTAACTAACTGAAAACGGAAAACATGACCCTTTTGTACCAGAATCTTCTTAGTTTCTTCATTCTGTCAATCAGAAAAATAACATAACCCCATTAAAGAGACAAACATGAGGTATATATGTATTTTCTTCATTATATAGATTACAGCATCACACAATTTCTCTTTTCGTTTGTGGTTTTATAAAGTAAATTGGCAATAGGCAATAAACTCTAAACTCCATGCTAAGAGTAAAACGACTAGAATGCCTATACGTCATAAAAAATCGAATAAATGTGTACAACAAAGAGAACTACTTACACACTACATATAAAAGCTTTAAATAAAATGAACATCTTCTAAAATAGCACAGTATGCTTTTGCATATACATATATATCAACAGAGAAATGTAAAGGTAAAACATATTAAGTATTCTAAATGTTTATGAAACACAATGTGTAGTCAGAGCAGTAAATCTGGTAGTCCATTCTTAATTCTTGGACAGGATAAAAATCTTTAATGATACAAGGACAATCAAATAAATGGTTTACTTAGTAGTAACTACTAAAAATAACATGCTACATATTGCAAGTAATCTGTAAATATGTTTATCAGTTCTTACTTTATTTATTATAACAGAGTAATCTAAATGTAAAAATTTAAAAAGATATAAAATTGTATGAGGTATAAAATTCTTTGGTAAAATAGTCTAAATTTCATTTCTTCTTGATGGTTGCAAGAAGGTTTCATATATATGAGGTTATTAAAATGTGTTTAGGGTTTGGAAAAATGTTAATGATCTCTTTGTTTTACTCCAGCTTCACTGAAAAGGGAGCAGCATTCTTCATGCATAATGAAAATAAACTCCTTTTCTGTACTGCAAAAATGTAAAAGTAAATCTAATCCTAATCAAATCAAACCAACTCACAACTGCAATACAATACAGCCATAAAACATACATGCGTTTCTATTGCACTTCATACATATAACTGAAATTAATTATATGCATACAAATATACTGATATCCTAATGAATACAACCATGCCAAAAAATTGTCAAATCACACTTCCTTACATAGATAAATCGTAGGTGAAACGTGTTTGTTCATGAACCTCATATAAAACACCACAAAAAATAACACCATGATGTTTGTATAACAATATTAAACCCTTTTAGTAAAAATCACTTCAAATTCTGTAAAACACTTTGAATATTTTAAATGAAATGTATTGATTTAACTTCCTCTATATTCATTCTGCACATTAGCCAAACTTCACTGTTTTCCTTGAAGTGCAGTCCACACATGCAGCATAAGCTAAGGAAACATGGCACCAGTATGGAATCAGTATCTCTGTCTGCACATACTCATATAGTGCATAATCACTTGCAATTGGAAAAGTACCTTAAGTAACCTGTAAAATAACACAATGCTCCTCCATGTCTTCACTTACAAAGCAATTATGGTCTTGGTCTACAATTGTAATGGTGTCTTTGGTTTTGTTGTCCCCTTTGTTGTTGTTGTTGATGGACAGGTTGTAGTGGTTGAAACCTCTTGTTCCTCATGCCCCCATGGGTGACTGGGGAATAGAAGTATGGTCACCATTGGTCTTCCTCCGACCGGCAGTAAAACCCTTGCCAAAGTGGGGGCGTCCGTTTGGCTGTGCGGAAGGTACAAATTTACAGCCACGTCCGGTCAGAATGGGGACGTTAAATCCGATGCCTCGTGTAAGGAGAGTGCCACGCTCTTTGCACGTTAAGAACCCTTGCAACAACTCTTTGAGGGGTCCGTAGGTGACCTGTTGCAAGGCTAAATTTCTGTCCCTATCCAATATACCCTCATTTCTCGTGGCAGTCTAAATTTCTCCGACCTTAATCCCTCAATCTATTACAGAACCTACCTACTGTATTTATTGTGAACTTGTTCTCGTCCTGAATATGCATGAAATATTTGCCACTGAACGTTAAGCAACCAACAATCAATCTATTGTGAACTTGTTCTCGTCCTGAATATGCATGCAATATTTGCCACTGAACGTTAAGCAACCAACAATCAATCAATAATCTTGTACCTCATTACATGAAGTTCGAGGGCATTATAGAAAGTATCGTCTTCCTTTTGCACTTTTCAAGCAGCAACTAATGAATGAACGCATACTGGTAATGGAGCACATACAGTACAGGTAGTCTTGTTGCTATGGATGCCTTAATCCGTCTAGATGTCAGACTGGTCCGATAGTTGCCCAAGTGTAATTAACACCTGCTGTGATATTACCTGTGAAATTTCGCGGAAGGTCGTAAATAAGAATTAAATTTTACATGTACAGTTATAATAGTATTTACGGAGAATAGCAACATGTTAACTATTGTATTGTATTCAAAGAAGAAAATTACCAAAAATAATGATCATTTTGAATGGGATCAACTTTATTTGAACTTATTAACTGACCACATAAAAAGGAAGAATGACAATTTTAAGAATGTATTATTGACCGTAAATATTTCATATTTTCAAAATAATAACAACCAATACGGTTTTCAATCGAAGTTTTCATAACACTTTTGAGACATCAATCCAGTAAATTATACGAGTCTTTGTTATTAAATATACCCCTTTTAACGTCCCGTTCCTCTATGCTATTATAAAACACTCAATTTTCAATCTTATTTTTAAAATGTACGAATAAATTAACTTCCATTTTCTCTTTTCGAAACCACGTTCCCCGCCGGAGCCTTGAATCTATTCATACCTGTGCAATTTTAACATTTGGCCAGCCAGATCACTCGTGCTTACTATTTATTGTCTTCTACCATTGTGTCAATCAATACAACGTTTTACCAAAGTCAACCGTGTTAACCTTTGAGTCATATTTCCCGCCATTATAAAGCTCGTGCAGTCAGGAGAATTTTGTAATTCAATGTCAGCAGTGTAAATAGTATTATTTTGTAAGCTACCTGGTAGTTAATAACATGGGAACAATGCAGTAATTTACTGTGTTTTCAGTTTAAGTGTTAATTTGTTGGAATTTGGAGTTATTCATGAATCGGAGATTTTTTTAAATACAAATAATTGAGTTAAAAGAACTTAAATAACTCGTTACTTTTAAGAAAAGATAAAAAGGGGAAATTAATGAGTTAAAAGAATCAGATACCTCGTCACATTTAAGATAAGCGGAAAAGGGGGAGGGATAATAAATCATATTATTTGGTTCTTAATTTTCTTGGGGCGGGATATTTCGGACCTTAAAAGGAGGTGTCCGACTAAAGACAGGATCATGGAGATGGGGCAAAACTTTTAATATAATTGGTACTGAATAAACAATTTTAAGACTCTTTTACACAATATTAGTAGCCCTTAAAAGGGCTGTTTAAATTGGTGTAACCTTGCATTCATCTTCATGCTCTCGACCTTGAGTTGGTCCATTGGTGTCTTCAGCTCATCTTCAAATACTTAAGAGACTTGCCGCTGGATCTCTGTGAACACCTTCTTGGGTATATCTCCCATCTACTAGAACTGCTAGAACTTGATACCATTGATGAGAACTTCTTTTGTCCTTGATTCGTTTTTAGACAACCTGGACTTCATCATGCTCCACACCATTCCGATTGAATAAAAATCCGGATTTTATGCTGGCCGCACATCCCACTAGTTGATATTCTGCTGATTCATAAAGTCTTTAGTTGCATTTGTAGTGTGCTTAGGATCATTATCTTGTTGAAGTCGATGGGTATACTCGGTTAATAATTTGTATTAGACCTGTTGTTACGCCAGAAAATCGCCTTTTAATTGTAGCCAACAAAAGACACAAATCAATAATAAAATTTAACAAGATTTACTATACAAAAGTTTACAAGAAGTATTACACAAAAAGAAATGTCAACTTAACTGTCAAAATATATGTCCAATCTTTTATCTTTTCTTTATCCGGAAATCTTCACGGGAATCCACAGAATATTACGTCCAATAGGTCACAATTTAGTATGATGTTGTTAATAAATAAAAGTGTCAATCCAACTGCTGAAAATGTTGATGTCTATCGATGTCCAAGTCTATCTATGTCTAAGTCTATGTTTCTATGTCTATGTCTTTAGGGTCTGCATACTTATATATATACTCAGACGGAAACTTCTAGACAACGCTAGAAATTTAAATTACGCATCTTTTGTTATGATCATTCTGGAAACGTTATGTAAGTGAAATAGAAAGTTCTAATCGTTCCATGAGTATCAATGATTGTTCCAGTGATTTCTAAACTGCATAGTTGTAACACAATGTGTTTTATTTTGTACACAATGTAAAAACATATAATAGGCCACACAAAACAAATAAGGCCAACTAAATAAATATAATAGTTACAATATCATAACACCTCCTCCCTTAAAAAAAAAGTTTGAGTGTAACAAAAACTTTTCATGAATAATATGTACAAAAATACATAGTATATACAAAGTGTTTCAATAAGTTCTAGATAAAGCATCTGCTATTACATTATCTTTACCTTTAATATGCTTTACAATAACATCATATTCCTGTAACAATAAACTCCACCTAGTCAATCTCTGGTTCTTGTTTCTCATTTTATGTATGAAGGTGAGAGGATTATGATCAGTATAAACAAGAATAGGATGGACAGTGGGATTTAAATATACATCAAAATGTTGAAGTGCAGACAACAGTGCAAAACACTCTTTTTCAATAGTTGAATAATTTTTCTGATGTTTATCTAATTTCTTAGAAAAAATATGATATAGGTTTCTCAACATTATCATCTGTCTCTTGATATAAAACAGCTCCTACATCGTTTGCATCAACGGCAAGTTTAAATTGTTTTTCAAAGTCTGGAGTGATCAGAACTGGACTATTAATTAAAAGTGATTTGCTATTTTCAAAAGCGTTTTGACAATTTTCACTCCAGATGAATTTAGAATCTTTCCGTAAAAGATGAGTCAATGGTTGAACAACAGTAGCAAAATTTGAACAAAATTTTCTGTAAAATCCAATCATGCCTAAATATCTCATAAGTTGTTTTTTATTTGTAGGAGGAGGAAATTTGGTAATTGCATCCACTTTAGCCATAATAGGTTTCACTTGACCTTGGCCAACTGTATGTCCTAAATAATCAACAGTAGCCTGGCAAAATTTCACTTTTTCCAAGATTAACAGTCAAATTTGATCGTGACAATCTATCAAAAGTATCATATAAATGTGTTAAATGCTCTTCCCAGCTATCACTACATACAATAAGATCATCATTAAAATGCATAACAACAGTCTAAATCTTTTATAACATTATTGATCATTCTTTGAAATGTAGCTGGAGCACTTTTCATTCCAAACGGCATTACAGTATATTGAAATAAGCCATCTGGTGTGACAAAAGCTGATATTTCTCGAGCTCTCTGTGTCTATGGGACTTGCCAGTAACCTTTCAACAAATCAAATTTGCTCACAAATTTTGCTTTTCCAATGTTATCAATGCAGTCGTCTATCCTTGGAATCGGATAGGAATCAGATTTTGAAACAGAATTTACTTTTCTGAAATCAGTTACGAAACGAAAGGTTTTATCTGGTTTGGGCACAAGCAGACAAGGAGAGCTCCATTCACTGTTACTCGGCTCAATAATATAATTGTCAAGCATATATTTAATTTCTTGTCTCATAAATTCAAGTTTGAGTGGATTGAGCCGGTAAGGATGTTGCTTAATTGGAGAAGCATCACCAACATCGACATCATGACAAACAGCAGTGGTTTTGTTTGGCACATCTGGAAACAGATTTTTAAAAGAAAATACCAAAGCTTTTAATTTTCTCTACGATCAAAAGACAGATGTGCGAGTTTTGAATGTAAATTTGACAAAATTTCTGAATTTTTAATCTAACTGTCTCTTCCATAGTTTTAGAACTAAATGGTGGTTCAATTACATCTGGCTTGTCATGATTGTTCTCCAATTTAACCATGGCTAAGGCAACTGGTTTACTCTCATCTTCATTAGTACGCTCAAAATATGGTTTTAACATATTAATGTGACACACTCTATTTTGTTTACGCCGACCTGGTGTTTTACAATGTAATTCAACTCATTAATTTTACTCTCTATGGTATAAGGACCACAATATTTAGCTTGTAATGGATGTCCAGGGACTGGAAAAAAATACAAGTACCTTATCACCAGGCTCAACAAATCTGTCCCTGGCATCTTTGTCATACCATATTTTCATCTTATTCTGTTTTTAAATTGTTCTGAGCAATTTGACAAGCAGTATACAATTTTTCTTTAAATCTAGATACATAGTCTAGAAGATTCAAGTCAGTGTGTTCAGTAAGCCATTTTTCCTTAATCAACTTTAAAGGTCCCCTTACAGTGTGACCAAATACCAACCCAAAGGGACTAAAACCAAGGGATTCTTGAACAGCCTCTCGGACCGCAAAAAGTAAAAAGTGAACACCATCATCCCAGTCCCTGTCAAATTGAAGACAAAAAGTTCTGATCATGTTCTTCAATGTTTGATGAAAACGTTCTAAGGCACCTTGAGATTCTGGATGATAAGCACTTGACCTATACTGAGCAATCCCTAACTGGTACACGACTTGCTGAAATAAACCTGACATGAATTTTGAACCCTGGTCGGACTGTATAGACTTTGGAAGTCCTACTAGCGTGAAAAATTTGATCAGAGCTTTGACAATAGTAGGTGTCTTGATATTCCTTAACGGAATAGCCTCTGGAAATGCCGTCTTGATGGTAATAGCATTCGGCCACTTTGTCTGCTTCCTCCTGTGGTTGAGCCCTCTTTCAGAGCTGAAGAACCTTAGGGTCTTTATTTTGTTCTTCAATAAATTTCCTTCGGTCTAATGAATGGCTGTTCACGTCTGGCCATGGCATAATTACATTCTTGTTGATACTAGGTGGTCTTATTATGGCCTTCTCTGAGCTACCGGGACCTTCGATGTCGGCTAGGAAAGTGTCAGAAAGGTCCATGTAATCAAACTGGTCTTCTTGCAAATACTCATTTTGTTGTTTTCTAGCCATCGCCCTAGTAACGACACAAGCTGGATACATCAGCCGAGCATCATCTTCAGGTGATTTAACATCCACCACCGGTTCACTGGTAACAATTGGTTCAGCAACCACTTTGTTCCTAGCTAGATCATTTCCTAGCAATAATGAAACACCCTCAACAGGGAGATTAGGACGAACACCCACAACAACTGGTCCAGTTATCAAATCTGACTTCAGATAAATACGATGGAGGGGAACATCTATACAACCTAACTCCACACCTTGTAACAAAACGGAGGCACCAACAGAAGTCTCCTCGGACAAAGGCAACACACCTTCTAACAATAAAGCTCCAGTGTCCCGTAAAATCTTAATAGGCTGAGGAGTAGTATTATTAACAATAGAAACAAACCCATCAGACATAAAAGGTTTATAATCTTCCATGTAATCACAAAAACTGGACTTAAAAGCCCGACTCGCAGGACATTCCAACGTATTGGTAACACGGGGTGTCGTACAAGCACTGGTCTTGGGCTTATTATCTCTTTCACTCTTCTTCTGGAGTCTAAAACAATCAGCCATCAGGTGACCATTCTTCTTACAATAAGCACAAGTCAGTGACTTCTTCTCAAAAGTATCAAATTTTGGACTAGACTTAATATAACTAGACTGGCTCTTATTCTGTGCAACAGGCTTACTACCAGTATGCTCAGTGCTTTGATTCTTGTAATTTCCACTCGTAGTATTAAAATTTTGACCTTTGAAACTTCTTTTATGTGAAAGAGTATAATTATCCGATATAACAGCTGCATCTTGTAATGTCTCAACAGTTTTGTCATCTAAATGTGTTTTTAAGTCTAAATGAACACACTGCTTGAACTCTTCTAATAACATCAATTGTCTTAAATTATCAAATTTTTTATCTATTTTCTTTGACGTAAGCCATTTATCAAATAGATTTTACTTTTTCCCTAGCAAATTCAACATAGGTTTGTGAATCAAACTTTTTATAAGACCTAAATTTCTGTCTATATGCTTCTGGCACTAGCCCATAAGCTTTCAAAACCTCTTTTTTAACCTTGTCATAATCAGAACTATTTTCTGATGAAAGTGCTGAGTAAATTTCAGCGGTCTTGCCCTCAAAAACACTTTGCAGCATTGTAGTCCAAAAAGGGTTCGGCCATTTCAAATTTTGAGCAATTTTCTCAAACTGTGGAAAAAATTTGTCAACTGTTTTTTCACAAAATTTGGGAACCAAACGTATATTTTTTTGCTGCATCAAAATTAAAATGTTCTGATTTTGATTGGAATTTAGTGTTGCTTTCTTCTTTTGCCATTTCAATTTTCATTTTCTCAATCTCTAACCTTTCTCTCATTTCAAGTTCTGCCTGTTTTAATTTAAAGTCCTCTTCTTTTTCTTTCATCTTCTCCACCTCTAACTTTTCTCCTTTTTCCAATTGTTTTAATTTAAGTTCATGTTCTAATTCAAGCTGTTTTAATTTGAAAGCATCAACATTGTCGACCTTGAGTTCAAGAGCCTCTTCACCTAAAATGTCTGCGTCAACTAATTTGTCTATTACCAAATTTTTTATAATTTGTTTTCTCATAGATACTCTAAAGTCTAATTTCAGATGTTTAGCAAGCAAAACTAATTCCTCTTTCTTCAAATTATCAAACCCTTCCAGGTCTGGCGTTTTCAAAGATTTACCGGCATCAAATGCCATTTTGTAGAATTTTGTTGGCTAGTTCTAATAAAAATACTGAAAATTTTTTAATAAGATATTAAAGTTATCCCGGACACGAGCCCCAACTTCTGTTACGCCAGAAAATCGCCTTTAATTGTAGCCAACAAAAGACACAAATCAATAATAAAATTTAACAAGATTTATTATACACAAGTTTACAAGAAGTATTACACAAAAGAAATGTCAACTTAACTGTCAAAATATATGTCCAATCTTTTATCTTTTCTTTATCCGGAAATCTTCACGGAATCCACAGAATATTACGTCCAATAGGTCACAATTTAGTATGATGTTTAGTAAATAAAAGTGTCAATCCAACTGCTGAGAATCTTGATGTCTATCGATGTCTAAGTCTATCTATGTCTAAGTCTATTTTTCTATGTCTATGTCTTTAGGGTCTGCATACTTATATATATACTCAAACGGAAACTTCTAGACAACGCTAGAAATTTAAATTACGCATCTTTTGTTATGATCATTCTGGAAACGTTATGTAAGTGAAATAGAAAGTTCTAATCATTCCATGAGTATCAATGATTGTTCCAGTGATTTCTAAACTGCATAGTTGTAACACAATGTGTTTTATTTTGTACACAATGTAAAAACATATAATAGGCCACACAAAACAAATAAGGCCAACTAAATAAATATAATAGTTATAATATCATAACACTGTCGCCAGTAAAAAGTTAATGTAGAATGCTGATATCGTTATATTTTCAAATATAAGAGTATTCATGGTTCCCCCACGACTTATACTTGCCCAAACATGTACCTTAAATGGGTGCTTAGGTTTAGGTAGAATAGAGCAACGGAATCTCTTTCTCTGTAGATGACAACCTTGTTATCATGCAGCTGCACGGAACATTCGTCAGTGAATATTACATTGTAGAAGTTATCGTTGATGCAACGACGACAGTAGAAAACAGAACCCGTTTTAACTTGTATGGTTCTCGAACCATCTGTCCATATCTAGGTGAAGCTGATGTATACACGGCTGATTTTATTACTTTTTTGACAGTTGATTTGCTTGTATATGTACCCTTGTCTGCTAAAAGACGCTTCATATCGGTAGACATTTTGAGATGGGTTTTTTTTTTGTTGCTAGTGCATTCTTTACAAAGTTGGCGTCATGATCAGTAATATGTTTGAATGTTGGTAGTTGTTGGTCTTCCTTGCTTAAGTTTTCGTAGCCCACCTTGTCGCATTGGTATCTTTTAATGACATGCTTTACGGTACTTCATGTAACATCTATGCCTCGAGGGGGCCTCGGTGGCCGAGTGGTCTAAGTAGTTACTACTATATTCACTAGCCAGTCAACACTAAGGTTGTGAGTTCGAACCCCGCTCGTGTAGGTGCACTCGACTCAATCTTAATTGACTAGGATTGTCAGTTGTTCATTCGAAGGTCGGTTGTTTTCTCAGGGCACTCCGGCTTCCTCCACCAATAAAACTGGCCGCCACGAAATAGCCCTAAAGCGGTGCTTTAAAGTGGCATTAAACACAGAAAATCAAATGAAATCTATGCCTCGGGCAGCTAATTTTTGTACAATGGCATAAACGGGCCAGCTCTGTCTATACAAAGTGATGAATTCTAAGTGTCGTGATGTGTAAGTTTAAACTTCGGAATGGTATATGTGCACGAAGATATCACCTGTCATTAAAGAAATAAGTCTTTAAACGAATATCACAATGTGGAATGATTATGATTATTTATAATGCAATGACATTCCTGTCTTTTTATTTAAGTATCGCTCCGAACGTTTTACCTTGTCCTTGTTAGTGCTCTCATGACCGCTCCATCCCCTCCCAATAGTACTTATTTCTGGATTTTCAAATGTTATTAATGAAATAAAATAAGGTTTGTGAAATAGTTACCAGTTACTGTACCATGGCTGCATGCGGTTTTAAGCATTTTTGCTGGACTCGATTCTGTTCCTTTGCCATGCCAGGTACATCTCCAATCATAAATAGAAGTCCCACGTTGATTACTCCCGTTGTTTGCTGTCAGCATTGTAGTTTGCTAGACCACCTTTAAGCTCAACCAATTCGTTGAAAATGACCTCGTTGTACTTGTTCAACTTTTAAGGGGCCTGTGGTTCTACAGAGAAAAAGCCCATATACACTTATCGTAATTAAAACGAACACAAAAAAAATATTCTACATGTTCTGCACTTTATTCAACAGAACTTTTAGGCATGACCACGCATGGTGTCTTTATCCTGGGATCCCAGTTTAACACTGGGAGAAGCAAGTTAAGATTTGTTTTGGAATCCAGGCTGGATTTCCAAAGAATAACGACTGAAATGTCCTAAAATGAAATAATAATGCTAGTATCAATCAAAATGTCCTAAACATATTATTAAATGTTAACAATATTTGTCTTTGCTTCTTTTACGACTGTGCACGGATGGTCCTAATTTCGGCTTTTTGGAAAGTACATTTTGTACTCTTTTAATTTTATCAAACTTCGACGGCGCTATTTCCACTTTCCTTTGTTTGGTCTTAGGAAGCAAACATAACACTAGGTTTTGCCGAAGTATCTGATGGAGCTCTAATAATTTGAAGAGAACCATCGTCATTCACAATAACTGTCTGGTTTTCAAAGATATTACAATCTTCTACTTGGATCGGTTCTATTGTAAATTCCTCGGCCATTGACGTGTAAAAACTCTTGCCCTCCCTATTGCCGATTTCGATAACACAGAATATATCTGTTTGTTCTATGTTATTTCATACCGTATTTTTAAAGATACCTAAAATCACATATATTCAATTTCCCGAAACTTCATATTATTAAAACAAAATTTGAATTAATTTCCCACACAAAAAAATCTTGTTCTAATTTGTGTCACGTGACCAATTGTTCAATCCAGTTTTCTTGTTACTTTTCTGTACAACAGACATAAACCCTGCTCATTATTCAATTGAACATATAAATCGATAACTTTTTTAACTTTTATGTTGGACCTTTTCAACATTAAATGTAATGTGGGCTGTTGCTCTGTAATGGTGATATAAAGAAGCTAACATCAATGGCAGGGACTTTTTAAGGTGTGTTGTCAAACAACATCTTCATTATGTCTATATTACATAACTACCTTAACTTTCTTAATGGCTGACAGCTCTGGGTATTGACTATTTGACACTGCCTCTGTTAGTGTGTGGTTGTAACGTTCAAAGGGGAACATCCAAAAGTTGCGTGGATGTCCATACAGTCTGATGTACTGCGGCAGGTGATTTAACAAGTGGAAGAAAAATGACTGAAATAAAAAATAGATTCATCATCTATTATGAACATATTTAAAATTCCGGAATCATAGTAATAAATCGTTTCACTTTAAGGAATACCACTTTGGAAGAAATTGAGTAATCCCTTCTTGAGTAAACATTTTCAATTGTTTAGAGGATTGCAGAAATAGATTTTACTATATTTCAGTCTTTGACCTGGCTGTTATTTTTATTTTTTTATTTTAACAACTTGAAAGGTGTCTAAATTCCTGAAGACAAGTTTAAAATTAACGAACCAAGTGAAATAGAAAAAGTGTATCATTCAAATCCATCAATTCAGAAAGTGGCCGATTTATGGTTACATATAATAAAATTATCTAGAAAAGTGACCGATTTATGGTCACATCTAATACAATTATCTAGAAAAAGTGACTGATTATAGGATACATTTAATAAAATTATCTTTAAAATGTTATACAATTTAATGTCAAATATAATGAAATTAACAATTAAGAAAAGATATTTTAAATCAAATTCCACAACTCTTTTCAAATTCAATTCCTGTGATAAACAAGTAGGAGGAGATATCCATGACAACACCTTTCTGTTTATGTTTACAACGGAAGTAGGATGCTATTTGAACAAAGATGTTTGAAAGGTTAAGAAAACCATTTACGGTCAGTCAACTTTGCCTTATTGGGATGGAGTCGAATAGTAACGAACAAAATGAAACATCTGTTTTTGAATTTTCGTGTTTAAGCCTGGCAACGTGCTGTCTATTTAATTTCAATCAGTTTGCGGAAAAACACACGTGAAGACCAAAATATTTGCGTCGTTTACCTGGTATTTCAATAATGGAATCACCTGTGTTAAAAATACACAAGCTTATCATATTAAAAACTTACTTTCTAGCTAACTTTTTACGAGATCCAAAGATGTCAATTTAGCTTATTCAATTAACTTTTGCATTTTTTTTTAGTTTTCTCATGACTGGAATGCAATTATTTTTATAAGAAAAGTTTTAGCAACCCAGTAGTCAGCACTTCTGTGTTGACATGAATTATCATTGTTGTGGTCATAATCATAAATTAACTCTTTACAAAACTTTGAACTTTTGAAATACTAAGGCTTTTCTACCATGGGAATAGATTACCGTAGCTGTCTTTGGCAAAACTTTTAGGAATTGTTGGTCTTCAATGTTTTTTTCAACTTCGTACTTTATTTGGCCTTTTTAACTTTTTTTTTATTCGAGCGTCACTGATGAGTCTTTTTAAAGGCCAGGGCTGACCTAGATAGAAATCCGGTTGGATAGCAATTAAGCCAATAAGGAAATGGGAGGGGCCTAAGTATCTTATCAACTATTTATAGAAGTCAGCATGGTAAAACAGAAAACAAACACATGTGGAATTTACCTTTGTGTAGATATTTATAATCCAGTCTAAAATTAATAACTACATCAACTCTGTAAATACTAATTGTAGTTGAAATAAAAAGATTATGTTGATTAGATATTAGCAGTTGATAATAGTTAACACTTGTAAATTTAATGCATTGGTGTAATTATTCTGTTTTTAAAAGAAACTAGAAATGTAGTGGTTCCAAATGTTTATCCTGTAATTATAAGTTAGTTTTTTGTAAATTTTCTTTCCTTTTTGTGTAGCTGGTGCATTAGGATTTCTTGATTTCCACACTGATGTATAGCCTCTGTCCACATTCTCATTCCAATGGCATACTGCCAAATTTGATCTCAATTTATACTGATCATCACCAAAGCAGATTCTTTTGTCTTGAAATATGTTCACAACGTTATTAAAACTTTCAACATAAAATGTGTCTTTAGCAAGAATGTAATCTTGAGGATATTTATATATAGTTGAACTTTTTATAGCAGACTCTAACATTTTTCTGACTTTTCCATTTGTAATTACGATCCTAGATGGCTCATAGTTTGAATCAACTTTACACCTTGATGAATGATGACAATTTACATGGTATGTTCAACAATGTTATCCAAACTTTCCTTAAGTTTTTGGGAATTTTGCTCACAGTTACGGACGGCCCAGTTAATTTGTGTTGCTATGGGTTCAACTTTATCTCCCAGCTGTTCATTCCAACTTGTACCTTCTGAACGTCTAGTACCTTTTGAAATCTTGGTGACTGCCATTTTTACAGCCTTGACAGCATGCCATAAGTCATTCTGATTGACAGTAAATCTAGTGTCCCTCACAAATTTATTTACAGCCAAATTTCTATCATGTGCATGAATTTTAATGGACATATTTTTATTCTCCTAATTCTCATAAATTTTTGTGTTCCCAGTCTTTCGTGTCGTTGGGAAACTTTATCCTGTGACTTTGTAACATGTTCACAGTCCATCACTTTGTGAGTTTTTCTCCTAATGCTACAACTGTAGTATCTTTGGCATTTTTCCTCCAACCGTGTCTAGCATCTGTCATGATGTTGATGCCATCTAGGTCATCATATGAAGAAATTTCATCATTTATGGCATTGTCAACTGATTGAACACTTTCATTTTCAGCGTGTTCTTTATATTTTCTAAAGAACTTTGATCTCCTCTTTTAGTGATGCAGCCAATACCTGCTCCATTTACAAATCTAGTGTAATGTACTGGCAAAAGTCCACTACTATAAAATGCATGACAAATCCTCTGATTGACCAAGAACTCGTCATTTTAAAGGTATGATGATGACGACCACAAATAGGAATGTGATTTTTCCTTGGTACACATCAGTCTTACAGATGCTACATGTCCTTTCATAGTTCTTTTCAATACTTTTAGCTTTCCATTACAAATACTGGTATGTGCTTCAAAAAGTTCTCCATATGTATCCAAAGATTTTTCTGCAGTAACAAACAGTCCTTGGTCTACATCCTGACGTCTTGTTTGGGAATAGGTGGATGGAAAAGGATGAAGTTCTTTTGTATTGTCACTGCCAAGTTGTTGTTTAATCCAAAAGTCTAAAAGTTCCTCTATAATTAAACTATTGTTAACTGGCTTATTCAAAGTTGAAGTCAAATAACTCTTTACTCTTTGAAGTTTTTCCAAAATTCTATTTTTGACAGTCTCATCACCAGGAATTTCTATTCTAAAATTGGGAGGACGTTTTCGTGAAGAATCTTGTTTTTCAGTAGCCATGATAATGAAAGAAATTGAAGGAATGAGCAGAAATGGGATATGAAATAATCAGGAGAATATGTTTCATGATATTCAGTTACAGCTAGTGCCAACTTAGAAAAATGTATCAAAGGGTTCACGATCATTGATTTTTATATAAATAAAAGTGATCAATGCAAATTTCTTTGATCATTACATGGCTTTTTTCAATAAATTAATTTTGGATTTTTTTTGTGATTAAATGTTGTCAAAAAATAGTATTTTATTTCTTGCTAAATGAATAACTACATGTAATCCCTAATTGCCGCTGGACTTGTTTACATATAATGTACAAATTTCATGTGGTCACCTGCAGAGTCAGCAACTTTCTGTACACATAACCTGGTGATAAAATCCAGACCAGATTATCTCTGAAGTCAGTAAAATTTTGTTTGTTTGCATTCTACATAATCCTAAAAATGAATGATAAGAAAGTTACAATGGAATTAAGTGATCTTCAATTAGAAACTATAAAAATTTGTTTGGGCACAATGATTGGGAAATTAAAATTTTGATGACTCTGCTGTTACTAATAAAAAGGCGGGAATGCACAAAATCCACAGATGACCACAGAACAGAGCACTCAAACAGACAATAATGAAGAAGATGAAGACGATGATCAACCTGGATTTGTCATACAGCAAGACCCGTCCCAAGTAGAATGCAGATATTGCTTTTGTAAGCCATGCATTACTGATGAACAAAATAGACAAATGTGGTGGCATGGTCAGTCAGAAGTACCCCATCAAAGAAACTCAAGTTTGAGAGAGGAACACTACAAAAGATTTTGGACTATGCTTCTCCATCGTGGTGCGTGGAATGATGATAGATATATAGTAATGAAATCAGATGCCATGACCAGGGACCACAGAACCCAAAGATTTGACTGGCACAAGAGAGACATTATGCCAAAATGTGTTGTGACACTTGTGCGTTGTTGGTTTCCCAATCCTGGTGGGTTTACTTACATGGGACACATGTGGGAATAATTTTCCTTATTCTGCTATTGGATTTTTATTAATTTAATTGATTGATTGATTGATTGGTGTTTGCTTTACGCCGCCTTAGCGCAAAAAGGCTATATCGCGGCGAGAGCTAATTCGAACATTTAACAATTTAAAGTATATCTTTAAAATCGGACAAAAGGTCCTTCAATATACTAAAACTCAAGTCTTAAGCAAAATTATTTATTTACAAATAAAAACAACACTAAGATAAGGTAATAAAAATTAAAATCATTTTCAATTCATACAGCATTTTATATTTTATGATATATTCCAACTTCTTTTAAAATGAAACAATATTTGTAATTGGAACACTATTAAATAAATCATAAATATTATTGACATTGAAATGCTTCTTACGAATATCAGCAAAGTCAATACAATTGATTAAAACATGTTTAATAGTATACTTGCAGTTGCAAGGTATACATTGTGGTTCTTCTTCATTTTCAGAAGATATTCATGTGTTATTCTAGTATGACCAATACGGCATCTAGAAATAACACACTGATCTTTTCTGCACATAAAAGTATTAAAAGGTTTACCTAATTTAGGTTTAATTTCATGTAATTTATTATCAACCTTTTACTCCATTCATTTTCCAATATATTAAAACATATTCTCTAATATTAGATCTAAAATCGGTATAAGATATATCACAGTTAGATAAGGGATCATCCAGGGCATTTTTGCTTCTTCGTCTACAACCGTGTTTCCATGGATTCCAACATGACTCGGAACCCATAGAAAATTATTTCTTTATGAAGAATTTTAAATTCCTCATTACATATAAAATCTTGAGAATTATCGGGTTTTTAATTTTAGTATGTTGTATAGCTTGTAAGCATGAAAGTGAATCAGAACATATTATAAATTTAGATTTGTCTGAAGTAGCAATAAATTTTAAAGCTAAAATTATTGCCTTTGCTTCAGCAGTAAATATGGATGCGGCAGATGACAAACGGAGAGTCGCAGCTCTGTCTCCAAAGACAGCAGCAGATGCAACTCGGTTACCATCCTTCGATCCATCTGTATAAACAGTTGAAAAATCTGAATAATTTGACTTAATTTCAGCAAAATGTTGTTGAATTATAAGAGGGTTTGTTTCGTTTTTTTTTTGTATTTATGGAGGTCAAATATCATTTTCGGTTTTGGAAGTTCCATGGAGGGCATTTGCAAGTTTCAACTTGTGCAACAGATTTTAAATCAAATGTGGTTAAGTGTGGTTTTAAACGGATGCCTAATGGAGGAATTTTATTTTCATGTTTTGCATATATATCTTCATAAATTGGATTAAAACACAGTTGTAGGCAGGATTTTCTGGATATGCTTTAAGCTTGACAGCGTATTGAAGTCCAAGCTTCAAGCGTCTGTTGAGAGTGAGTGCTCGTCAGCCTCTACATACAGACTCTCAACTGGTGAGGTTTTAAAGGCGCCAAGACATAAACGCAACCCCTGGTGATGCACAGCATCGAGAATCTGTATGTAGGACTTCCTTGCAGAGCCATACACTATTGAACCATAATCTAGTTTAGATCTAACTATAGATCTGTATAAACTAAGTAAAATGTTGCGATCAGCACCCCAGTCAGTGCTGCCAACAACCTTTAAAATATCTAATGCTTTTAAGCATCTCGATTTTAACATTTTGATATGGGGTAGAAAGGTGAACTTTTTATCAAAAACTAGCCCAAGAAATTGGTTTCATCAACCATTTTAATTGGGTTTCCGTACAAAGTGAGTTCTGGATCAAGATGCAGTTTCCTTTTGTTACAAAATGCATCCCAACCGTTTTGAAGTAGAAAATTTAAAACCATTTTCCGAAGCCCATTTTTCAATTCTTCCAAGACATAATTGTAATTGTCTTTCAATGTTATTCATATTTTGCCTCTGTAACAGATTAAAAATCATCAACATACAATGAACCTTCAATATTACTTTTCAAAACTTCAACAAGGCTATTAATTTTAAGACTAAATAATGTAACAGATAAAATACTCCCCTGAGGGACACCCATCTCTTGATCATACAGATCAGACATGGTTGAATTTACTCTAACATTAAATTGTCTGTTAGACAGAAA
Organism: Mytilus coruscus; assembly: GCA_017311375.1. Taxonomy (NCBI): domain Eukaryota; kingdom Metazoa; phylum Mollusca; class Bivalvia; order Mytilida; family Mytilidae; genus Mytilus; species Mytilus coruscus. The sequence continues at coordinate 29,010 of JAASAO010001773.1, forward strand.
ATTTGAAATAAAATTTGGCATATTGCCTTTCAACCCCATATCAAAAGATCTTTTAAAATACCATACTTCCATGTGGTGTCATATGCCTTTTCAAGATCGAAAAGACTGACACCACGTGTTCATTTTTCGCAAAACCATTACGGATAAATGACTCGAATCGAACTAGATGATCAAGAGTACTGCGGCCTTGTCGGAATCCACACTGGATATTGGCTAAAAGCCCATTTGATTCCAGGAACCAAACAAGGCGATCATTGACCATCCGTTCTAATGTTTTACAGACACAACTGGTAAGAGCAATTGGTCGATAGTTAATAGGATCCGTGTGATCTTTACTTGGTTTTGGAATAGGCACGACGGTTGCAAGATTCCAGACTGATGGTAAGTCACCAGATTCCCAGATGTTATTCATGAGTTGCAAAAGAGCTTCAAGCGAGGAATCTGGCAAGTGTTTCAAAAGTTGGTAGTGAATATTATCAGGTCCACAAGCTGTATCATGGGCCTTGGACAGAGATGTCTTAAGTTCTTCCAGAGAAAAGAGTTTATTATAATTTTCACCATTTTCGATTTAAAATTCAACTTTATTTTTCTTTTGCTTCTTAACTTTTTAAAATCTTCCTGTAGTTGTTAGAAGAAGAAGATTTCGCAAAAGTTTCACCAAGCTTATTGGCAATATCTTTTTCAGATGTTAATAAATCAGTGCCATCTTTCAAATGTTTTACCGTGGCTTTAGAATTTTTACCTTTAATCTTTTGTATCATGTTCCATACTTTTGTCATCGGAGTGCGAGATGTTATTCCCGAGATAAATTTTTTCCAAGACGTTCGTCGTGCTTGCCTGCAAGTCCGTCGTGCCTTAGCGCGAAAAATACGGAAATTACTTAAATTTTCCGACGTAGGATGTTGATAGAATCGTCTTTCAGATTGTTTACGGTCATCTATGGCTTGATCACAGGCATCATCAAACCATGGTTTGCTGGGATGTTTTGGATTTGCCGAGGTCTTAGGAATTGTTCTGTCAGCAATTGATGTTAAAACTGTATTAAAAGTTAAAATTGGATCTTCTACAGTCTCAAACATCTTTGATTGAAGTTCCGCTCGACAGAGATTCTCAAACAAGGGCCAGTCCGCCTTGTCCAGTTTCCAACGTGGAACTCTCTGTTGAGCAGAAGTGAAAAGATGTTCATATTATTGGAAGTGATCACTTCACAAAAATCATCATGGACACGCCATGAATAATCCAGAAGAAGAGACGGGTCGCAAATAGTGATATCAATAGCAGAATAAGACCCGTTTCCAGGGTGAAGATAAGTATTAGATCCATCATTGAAAATGCATAACCCTTCTTGAGAGACAAAGTCTTCAATGATCTTACCTTTGTCATTATATGAGACTTGCTTCCCCACAAGGGATTGTGGGCATTAAAGTCTCCCATAAGTATAAAAGGTGAAGGTAACTGATCAGTAAGGTTTTTGAGTTTAGCTTTATCTATATTTGAATAAGGTGGAATATATATAGAACATAATGTAATTGTTTTATCTAATGATAAACGAATTGCAACTGCCTGCAGATCTGTGGTGAGTTGGACTGTGCTATGAATGACGTTGTCCTTCACAAAAATGGTTGATCCGCCTGCAGCACGTTCGTCTTCCTTAGAAAATGTGCTATAAATGTTGTATCCTTTTAAAGATACATTATCCTTTTCTTTTAAATGAGTTTCTTGAAGACAAAATGCAATAGGTATAAAAGTCTGAACTAGAAGCGTTAACTCAAGAAGATTTATTTTAAGACCTCGGCAATTCCATTGAATGATATCTGTCATGGTTTTTGAATAACAGGACGAATGCTATCGAGTTTGCCAGCATTTTTACTTCGATCACCCTGAGATTGTGATCTTTCGGGTGGCACAACACTTTCGCAGTCCATTTCTGATTCGTCATCCAGTATGGTAAATCTATTTTGTGAGGAGAGTCCTTGATCTCTGTGTTTAGACGCAGCTGATGTTACTCCGCCTCGACCTCTACCCCGCGACCTCCTTTCAGAAGACTTCTGAGAGGATGCATTTGCTGGCGTTTTGGAGACGCCCTTCTGTTCTGGAGAACGAAGAGAAGGAGCTTTTGTCGACTTTGTACGAGAAGCAGAAGAGGAACTAGTAGACGCTTTATTAGACGCAGATGTAGTGTGACTATTTAAGACCAATGAATTATCGGGAAGATCCCAGACCGATCCAGTGCCCCAACTGTCTGATACAACCGCATCTGACTTACTTGATTTCTTTTTTCCATTTTTAGAAGGTGATGATATTGAGCTCTGTAAGGAAGATTGAGTTGACTGAGTACTGGTTTTAGAAGGGTTTGATTTTCTTGGAATAATTACGTTATCGGAAGTTTCTAATTGAACAGGCAGCATTGTAAAAGTTTCAGCATCAATTGGCCATGTCATGCGAGTTTGTGTATTCTCATGACTGAATGATCGGCCAACTTTGCTGGCGTACGATGGTTTGTTCGAAACTAGAGGATCATTCGAAACAGAAGCTATCTGTTTAGCCTCTGGGTAACTGATGTTTCTTTCTGTTTTAATTTTAATAATATTTTTTTCTGTAAGATAAACAGGGCAGACCCTAGATGATGAAAAATGGGATTCACCACAGTTTACACATTTAGAGGATTCAGAGCTACAGGTTGTTCCCTCGTGTCCTTCGTCAGAACACTTGAAGCATCTCTGCGTACCACGACATTGTTTGGTTCCATGACCAAACTTTTGACAGGTGAAGCATCGTATTGGGTTAGGGATGAATCTGTCAACTCTGATTCCGAAGCAACCTAAAGAAATAGATGAGGGAGGAGTTGGAGTTTTAAAGGTCAAAAGATATGTATTTAATTTGGTTATATTTCCATTCTTTTTAATTTGAAATCTAACAACATCAGATACACCTTGGTTTGATAATTCATCGCTAATTTCTTCCACGGTAAGATCACCTAGATATTGACTTCTGTCTCGAATGATTCCTTTGCAACTGTTCAAACTATTGTGAGGAGAGGCAGAAACAGAAAAGTCTGTAATTTTGTCATAGTCAGCAAATTTGTTGATTGACTTTTGTTGGAACATTCAACCAACAAATTCCTGATCTCATTTTTGAAACTTTTTAACTGAACCAGCAATGCTTTGAATGTGTTTATGAATTACAAAAGGAGATATTTTTGAAACTGGTTTTTCATCTGTTCCTTTTATTACAATAAATCGGGGCCAACTATCATCTTCCTGACAGGGCGCAGAGTCACCACATTTTCTTTTTTTTTGTTGAAGCTGATTGAGAAGTTTGGTTTTTGTTTGCCATATGAAAGGAGAAAGATTCACTATCCTTGTCATCCACCCACCTCGGAGTGCCTACAAGGGCGATGCTGTGTTTCCGTGGCGAGCCGGGGTCAAGCGCTAATGCTGAAAGCGAGCTGCAAGTATAATGCACCTCGTCCCCAAAATTAGCACCCAAGATCCACTGCGGAAAGCACCGGATGTTCCAAGAATAGTATACTCAAGCAGAGCGTATCCATCAAGCGAAATAGAAAGCGTACCACTTGATTGACCCATGAGCCATCGCCTTCTTCAGTTATCCTAAATATAAATAGCTTGATTTAAATACCTGTGTATAAAGTACATTGTGATATGAAAGCTTATTGTTGAGGATTAACTGAAGGGCTCGACATGACCAGCCGATTGATCGGACCGGGTCCATCCGACCTCCCGTTTAGATGATATCGGAGCCAAAGCAGCTTATTGAACCATAGTCTCGTCCGTCCGGGTATTTTCTGACCGTAAGGAGTCTGGCTACAGCTCTCATCCGCCAGGATCTCGTCAACCACCGACACGTTACAAGCCAAAATCTACATTTTACCCTATGTTCTATTTTTAGCCATGGCAGCCATCTTGGTTGGTTGGCTGGGTCACCACACACATTTTTAAACTAAATACCCTAATAATGATTGTGGCTAAGTTTGGTTGAATTTGGTCCAGTAGTTTCAGAGGAGAAGATTTTGTAAAGATTACAAAATTTACAAAAATTGGTAAAAATTACTTTAAAGGGCAATAACTCCTTAAGGGTCAACTGACCATTTTGATCATGTTGACTTATTTGTAGATCTTACTTTGCTGAACATTATTGCTGTTTACAGTTTATCTCTATCTATAATAATTTTCAAGATAATAACCGAAAACGGAAAAAAATCCTTAAAATTACTAATTCAGGGGCAGCAACCCAACAACCCATTGTCCGATTCATCTGAAAATTTCAGGGCAGATAGATCTTGACTTGATCAACAATTTTACCCCATGTCAGATTTGCTCTAAATGCTTTGGTTTCAGAGATATAAGCCAAAATCTACATTTTACCCCTATGTTCTATTTTTAGCCATGGCGGCCATCTTGGTTGGTTGGCCGGGTCACCGGACACAATTTTTAAACTAGATACCCCAATGATGATTGTGGCCAAGTTTGGTTAAATTTGGCCAAGTAGTTTCAGAGGAGAAGATTTTTGTAAAAGTTAACGGACGACGGACGACGACGGACGACGGACGCCAAGTGATGAGAAAAGCTCACTTGGCCCTTTGGGCCAGGTGAGCTAAAAATGAATAAGGTTTTGAATCAAGATGGGAACAAATTCTTTGACCTAAACGAAAGCCCCCCACCCTCTTTTTTTATCCACATAAACCCAAAAGATGAATTGTGGGGTCCAAAAGAGACAAATGGTCACATTTTAAAACTGCCTATAAGACACCTATTTTAGTAAAGCAAATTTGACTGGCAGTTTTGCGAACGGCAAAAATCTAAATGCTGTTTGTTAGTAACTTTGACTTATATTCCAAGTGAAAACAATTAATTAAATGTTTAATTAAAATAAATCAAAATTAAACTACATGGGGAATTATTCAGGGTATTCCAACTTAGTTGCACCAAAGGGTATCTTACTATACCAAATTGATCCTTGATTCTTCAAAGTTTAGTTTAGCCATAATAAAAGGAGTAAATAACAGCAATAGAATGTCATAAACAGTGCAGAATAAGTCTGTTCACATTTCAGGCCAAATTTATACTGTTGAGATAGTGTCAAGACATATTTAAGACTGTCAAGAATGTGTCGAGACATATTCAGACATTATTTAGAATGTCAAGAATATGTCGAGACATATTCAGACATTATTAAGAATGTCAAGAATATGTCAGGTAGCAACCCACGGCCTACGGGTTGGAATGCCTATTTTATTTAAAACATCGGGCCATTCGTACGATGTTCGGATCACTTTAGTCTGGCCTCTACCCTTCGACCTGTCCAGCATGGGTGACCCTATCAGGAGACGATGCTCCAGCTGGCATAGCTCTTAGGGTCACTGAGACACGCAAGCCCCCCGACCACGGCAAGGATAGCGATCCACCCGGGGGGTTAATTTAATTGAAAGTCCTTTGTTCTTAATATAACACAATTTTGAAGGGAAAATGATTGTGACCAGATAAAATAGAATATTTTGACTGTAGTTACAATTTTGTGCAAATTAGCTGCATATTTATTTGGTTCTTTGAATTATGAAAGAAATATAAATGGATATAAGGATTACATAGGAATGGAATAATTTAAACACAACAGGTAAGGTGTTTGTTGATACCTTGCATGGAAGCATGGCAACATTTACTTCCTGTGTAAACAAAACAAATGTTTATATCCGCCCAGCTATCAATCAAAGTATATTTCAAATGAAAAATACCTCTGCTTCATGATTTGTTTGAGGAATATAACAGAATAAACTTAGTTAATAATTTTTATTTATCCTGCAACAGATTGTATAGTTCAGTTCTAGGTTCTGTGACAATTTTTTTCTTCTTCTAAAAATCACTCTTTGAACAAGGTAATTCTAAAAAATATGTCCCTGAAATGAATGTGGCAAAGAAATTTGAATTTACCACTATTTCATTCATTGGCTGCTATTTATACTCTTTCCCTGGCCTTTAAGGACCTTTAAATAAATCTATATTATAACAGCTAAAATGTCTAGTTCGGAGAGTAAAAGTACTGATAGTGTTTCCAGCTTCCCAAATGAGTCGGATTTTGACGGGTGTGGTCAATTTGAGTACATACTAGAACCGGAATACACTTAAAATGAACTCCAACAAATGGAAACTCCAGAAATACTAGGCAGCCGTTTATTATAAACAACCCTCGCCAGTTTGACACCGATAGTTGTTCATGTACTAAATGTATAGTCATGCAATTGACAGCGGAATATCTCTGTTGCCTCGAATTTACGCTGTTTGATGACGGAATGAAATTGGGTGAATGCGTCACTGAAAATACAGAATTTAGAATAGTTTATCTAAACCCCTTTGTTCTTGAAACAAGCTACATTAGTTTCCTGAGGTACAAGCGTTATCGGGGACATGCCCTTACTAACAAGCAAAGCTGGCTATTGGCGTAACATCAGTTTGTTTGTTGGGTCATGAAAGGTTAACCACTTGGCAAGACACACATCATTAACCTACGGTTAGTTTACATAATTAGAAAAGAGTTTCTGTCACCGGATTGGACATACGAATGATTTAAAGAATGTATTAGTGCCGTATAAGATTCTGAATAGTTCTAAACTTGACATTTAAACATGAACCCAATACCAAATTCAATTTTATTATACTATTGTTGTGACGAAAAATCTATGAAAATTGGTAAATTTCCATTGATTATTGGACAGGAAACATAGAACGCATACGTCGACAAAAAAGATCTTTGAAAACAATGTTTGTAATGACATTTAACATGCTTAACTTGAATATTTAGTTTGTCGACGCCTGTGCTCTATGTTTCCTGGTCCTAAATTATGTTGAAAGCCGGCCAATGTTGACAAATGTTGTCAAATTTCGTCAAAATCTCTTACTTTGACCTATTTTGGATGTAAAAATCAACGCTTGAGAATAAAACTTTGACACAAATAGTTATATTTAACTTTCTCACATGTCTTTAAGACAGCTTAAAACCTTTTTTTATCTTGTACCATTGAACTTTATAATCGGGGCCAAATATGGTGTTTGAAAAAAATACGAAAATTAAAATGGTACACGATTATCGACTTCTGTTTTTGTATGTTCCTACTCAATTGCTATTGGTATTTTTGGGGCCTTTGAAGTCACTCGCAAAGTGACCATCAACGAATAAAGTTTATAATTCTAAGTGTCTGTATTTTTACAAGATGAGTACAAACATAAATAGTTATCTTATATTTCAAATATAAAAAAGTTACTTTATACTATATTTAGTGAGTACTAATATTTAAAATTATCCAGAAACTGCTTTTAAAAGATTTCATATCAAAACTTAAAAGAATCAAGTTTTTATAAAACCCTCTAAAAAGAGATAAGTAGCGTGGCGTTGTCACAAAATCTAAGTAATTTTAAGAGTTCAAATAGAGAAAAGATTCTGCAAGTAATGACAGTTTCACATTTCTATCTAAGTGTTTTAAATGTTCAATTAAATAAACTGTTTAAAAAGGGTTGCAGTCGTAACGTATCTGTAATGTTCAGTCTAGTTTTTCATTGAAAGGAATGATTTTAATCTATATTTAAGGAAGTGTCTCAGTTATTAAATTTGCATATGTAATTATATTAATTGATTGATTGTTGGTTGCTTAACGTCCAGTGGCAAATATTTCATGCATGTTCAGGACGAGAACAAGTTAATAAATACAACGGGTAGGTCTTGTAATAATAGAGGCCATCCGGGATGATGGTCGGGGAAATTTGAACTTCCACGGGTAAATGATGGTATATTGGATAGGGCCATAAATTTTGCCTTGCAACAGGCCACCTATGGACCCCTCAAAGAGTTGTTGCAAAGGTTCTTAACGTGCAAAGAGCGTGGCACTCTCTTTACACGAGGTATCGGATTTAACGTCTCTATTCTGACCAGACGTGGCTGCAAATTTGTACATCCCATACAGCCAAACGGACGCCCCACTTTGGCAAGGGTTTTACTGCCGGTCGGAAGAAGACCAATGGTGACCATACTTCTATTCCCCAGTCACCCTTGGGGGCAATACAATTGATTAAAACATGTTTAATAGTATACTTGCAGTTGCAAGGTATACATTGTGGTTCATCTTCATTTTTAAGAAGATACTCATGTGTAATTTTAGTATGACCATTACGGCATCTAGAAATAACACACTGATCTTTGATTTTTACATGATCGCTGATTATTTTTACCACAATAATAGACAAATAGAATTTTTAAGGCGAAAAATTATCAGCAAGATGATCAGTTAACATGGCAGATATCGTCGGACGACTCCTTATTGGAGGTATTGCTCTCAAATGAGAATTATTATCATGAATTATATTAAAATCAATTATATGGTCATTTTCATAAATTTACTGTTTGCAAAAGTGTGAATTATTCGAAATACTGAGGATTTTATATCCCAGGCATGTTTTACCTTAGCCGTATTTGGCACAACATTTTGGAACTTTTGGTCCTCAATGCTGCAAAACTTTTTGGAATTTTGGGTCCTCAATGCTATTCAACTTTGTACGTGTTTGGCTTTCTATTTATTTTTATCTGAGCGTCACTAATGAGTCTTATTTAGACGAAACGCGCGTCTGGCGTATCAAATTATAAGCCTGATACCTTTGATAATTACCAATTGTATGCGTTTTTGCTTTTATATCTCAAAAACTCTGTGAGCGCGCAATCCTCCCCTAACCTTGGACAGTGGTGTAACGGCACAACATATGAACTGTAAAAATTCATTTGAAAATGCTTAACTCATCAGATTGTCACAAAGAAAAACATTAAACATTAAACAAAAACATCGACAGGACGTGTCCTTTCTTTGTTATAAGTGCTTTGTTAAATACATTGATAACAACACGATGTGAATTTAAGCCTTTCATTGTTTGAACCAAACCGAAATTAGTGTAGACACATTGAGAAAATAAATTATTTTTAAATTAATTTTGAAGAAAATCAAAATGGACGAATTTGAAGTTCAGAATATGAATTGATGAAATTAAATGATGATCTCCGACGACCATGACTGCCATCGTGCAACACACATATTTATACAGCATAGTGTGGATATTAAACAATGGGACTGAAATGCACACAAAGTACTTTCCTATAAGTAAATGCTAAATTAATAAAATGACATTCAATAGAACATTGCAAACCTCTAACAGCAAATTCGGACCAAAATGAATCAAATTTGAATGCACGGATGATCACGTTTCATGCCGACTGTAAGTTCTCTTAAAAGGGGAGATTTTTTCCAAAACAATATACTACATGAAATTTACTGAACGTTTCAGGTTCAACTCAAAAGTTCATGTACCAAATCATTAGCATGTGAGACACATTCACTTTAACTGTTGGCTACTACATGAAATTTACTGAACGTTTCAGGTTCAACTCAAAAGTCCATGTACCAAATCATTAGCATGTGAGACACATTCACTTTAAATGTTGGCTACTTTATACCTGGTCTAATATAAATCTATTCATCCCATTTCATTTTGCTATTGACTATTAATTTATTCTAAATCTGTACACAATTATTTCCTACATTTCATTGGACAGAATATTCATTTTCATCCTGTGTCCGCAATCTTGAGTAATATTTATTTTATGTTCAGTTTTTACAATGATAACATGGACATACATGACATGTACCAGATCAGAATATTCCTTGCCATAAGACTCCTGTCACCCCCACACCCCCATCATTCCCATACACAATATATTAAATAACCATCATCGAAATTAATATCTCTGATATTATTAAAGAAATTTACACATTAAATTAACCAAACACCCAACCATTTGAAAGCTTACACATGCATTACATGTTTCTTCTGAAACTAACAAATTTATGCCTGTATAATTTCTTTATATTCTTCCAATAATAATACATATAATCTAATAAGAAATGAAAATCCATTGACAATACTACATTCTCAAACTTCATTAATATTATCAAATTCAAGTTGTCAACTTAAGTGTAAATACAATCATGGCAGCTCAAGGGTTTAAAAAAAATGGTTTTCGAGTGACCCCAAATGTATAAAATTGCAGCATGCATTGTACAATGGACATGTTATGATGTGTATGTACAACATTAAATATAGAAATGTAATCAAACGATTTGGTATAACATACATTTGCTCCATGTTAAACCTAAAAATTATTTGAAATGTCTTCTTTGCCTGGAACTTTTATGTATTGAGCAAAAATGTTGGGGGCATAATTATTGATAATACTTAATAAACACATGTACATGTATTTTCTTGTAATTTATTTGTCAAATTTGTATTCGTGTGTTGATGATAACAATGCAAAGTTTAATTTTGCTTTGAATAATTTAGTTTTATACATTTAGTAATTGTATGTACATTTGCTTTATATTTACAGGACGGAGAAAGGGATATTCACTTTGGATCAACAATTCAAAACAGAGGACTTTTATATATAAACAAAAATACTTGTACATGTATGATATACATACAACAAGAAAACAGTAATCAAATGGAATGTGTATATGATTGCAACAACACATTTGAATGAAGTGATGTTGAAAGCATTTGGTTTTTTGTGAATAGAACACAATAGGACTACAATATATTAGGGGTTAGTAATCCAAAAGTGTCTGTTGAGAGTAATTACAAACGTGGTTATTAACAATGCCCTTTGATTTCAATCCCCCAAATATGAAACAAAGCATAATATACATGGTATTTTGAAACAGACTGAAAATATTCTGCATTTAACAGACTGAAATGAAAGTTCCCAATGGATTAAATTGGCACTGGAACTTAAAACTATATGATATAGGTCAAGGAATAGTACACAGACTTTAAGGCCAAATGGTATACTTTTAATAGTTAAAAGATTTTTTAAATTCTCCAATCAAATTATATACAAAATATATTTATAGTGTCAAAGGGATACATGTATCTATTTCTGAAAAGAATTTCAAATCATAGCCATTGGTTCAGTGTTAAAAGGATTTTGTGTACTCTTAATTTTTATAAACATGTATATATCATAATATTTAAGAAATCAACTGTATATCTATTCTAAGCTTTAGTTCCAACTCTGATTGAAAATGATGCTTTAAGGAATTTTAATACAAATAAGCTTGCTACTTTAATTTAGTACAGAACTTAACGAAAGACACATTTCTTATTTAAGATCTATTTTCTTATTTCAAATCTATTTTCTTATTTCAATATTAAAGCTTTTGAATTATTGACAAGAACATACATCCATTCGTTTCAAAAGCTAAATATAAAGTAAATTTTGGTAGGGATCTGGTTGCTCATAATGCAGCTTAAGACAATAGATAGAAATAAGGCAGTTGATAAACTCTGAAGTATTATTAATACATTCAAATTTATCTGTACTACAAAGTGATGATAACATACATATTTTCCTCTGAAATAGGTTATATTTCATCAAACTATTTTACTTAAGTAATCGAAATGTAATCAAAAAGTAATCGATGATTACATCATAATTTTTGTTGTAATCGATTAAATTACGATTACATGTAATCGCAAATGTCTTCGATTACAAATTACTGTCGATTACTGGAAAAAATGTAATCAATTACAATCGATTACGATTACAGATTACGATTACCCCATCCCTGATTTGATCCATACTTTGTTCATGGTCAATGAAATTTCATTCAGCAGTTGAACATACCTGGTATTTCACCTCATGCTATTTCATTATATTTCATCCAGACTTTGTTCATGGTTATTCATGGTTTCTGAAGTTTAATAGTGCCATTTAACGCACCTGGTATTTCATGGTATTTCATGGTTAAAATCATGAATGTTCCATGAAATTTCATGATCCTAATTCATGAAATTTTCATGAAATTTACACAAAAAGACATGAAAATTTACTGTTCAGGAAAGCAGGGTAACCATGTATTTAGATTTTGGATATTGGACCATAATAGGTGAATGTCCAATTTAAAATTTTTAAGTTCTTAGACCACATTCATTCTGTGTCAGAAATCTATGCTGTGTCAAATATTTAATCACAATCCAAATTCAGAGCTGTATCAAGCTTGAATGTTGTGTCCATACTTGCCCCAACTATTCAGGGTTCGACCTCTGCGGTCGTATCAAGCTGTGCCCTGCGGAGCATTTTATTCACAGGTATTTGGGGATTTGGGGCCCACTGTAAAAAAGTCTTTTTGTATTCTCCATCATTACAATTTATTAAAATGTAAAGACATATAACAAGTCTCAACAATCCATTACTAGTCATTTAAGTAACAATACCTTTTTTTACTATCAACCACCTTGACACTTTTTCACAGAAAATATAAATATTTTAATTTGTCCGATGCTGTGAAAAATTGGCCTTCAATTGGACATTATATCATGATAAAGTACTATTAAATTCTGTCCTGCAAGGTTGATTTTCAATAAAAGGACTTTTTCACAGTAAAAGGTGTCTTTTAAAGGGAGATAATAAAAAAGTCACTGACATATTTTGGCTATATTAAATTTTCTATTACTAAACAAACCAATCAAGAACCTGTTATAATTTGATAAAACACCAAATGGAAGACGTTAAATTCCAAAGCATATTCAATTATCTTAGCTATAAAGATGTCAAAAAGCGAGACATTATAGTTTGCTGTTTCCAGCATCGGCGACAACGGCGGCAGCGGCGTCAACAATGTATTAGTTTGAGATTAGGTCTAGTTTATGGTGAACCACAAGTGGTAGGTCAATGATATTTGGCATGCAGTTGTATAGACATTGGCATATATCATTTCCATAGAGATTATTTGGCCCTACCCACTGAGTCATGGTCTATTGACTTTGAAAATTTTGCTTAGTTTTATACATGTATTAGTTTATGATTAGGTCTGAGTCAGTTTATGGGGAACCACTAGTGGTACATTTGTAGGTCCATGATATTTGGTATGCAGTTGTATTAGCATTGGCATATCTCATTTCCATGGAGATTATTTGGCCCTTCCCTCAGTCATGGTCTATTGACGTTGAAACATTTGCTTAGTTTATATGTATTAGTTTTTGATGCTGATTAGATCAGTTTAAGATGAACAGCTAATGTTAAGTCAATGATATTTGGTATGCAAATTTATTGGCATTTGCAAGTCTTGTTTCAATGGAGATTATAAAGCCCCACCCCCTCATCATGGTTCATTGACTTTGACACTTTTACATAGTTTACCAAGTTAATGTTTGTGTTTAGGTTTTTTTAAGGAACGACTTAGATAAGTCAATTATATTTGGTATGCATAAAAGAAGCTTTTGTATAATTTAACATAGGCACATCACATTTCCATGGAGATTGTTCAGCCATGTACCTTCAGTCTTGGTTCATTGACTTTGAATATTTTACATAACTTGATATAGGAAGATGTGGTGTGAGTGCCAATGAGACAACTCTCCATCCAAATAACAATTTATAAAAGTAAAGCATTACATGTTAAAGTATTTCTATTTTAATTCCAACAATATTGCTTTGTCTAAATTACAAAAAGGCAAGACATATCTCTGTGATAACAGTTATTAAGTAAATTGAAATAACATGTATTTTTATCAACATTGTTCATATTTTTAAACTTGTACTATTTAATATATTTCTGTTTTTGTGTGAATTATTACATGTTTTATTGTATAATTCATGTTTAACTACACATGGTGATGGTCACATTTAGTATGAATTCACTACTCCAGTTTACATGCCATGTTTTAATAGAGACAAAACCCATATTCTAATTTTTAAACTTTAATTAGATAAAGAACTGAAGCTATGTATACATAGTAGGTATTGAGTGGGCACTTTTCTCTTGACATACTGTCCTTTCTATGAAGAACACCTTTTTCATATGAAATATTGTCCCTTCATTGAAGGCAAATTTTTCACATCTGGACACAATTGTATGCTATAGGCAAACATTATTCGGACAATATTTCATAATTACATTAAGTCTGAGGACACAATTTACTGTGAAATAGTGTCTGGTGGACATAATTTCATGGCAGACAATATTAAATCCTATATATATATATATATATATATATATATATATATATATATATGTTCTTTGAAAATTTCTTAATACATTGTTGGTCATCTAAAATGTGTGTCATTAATATTTACATGTACTTGGGACCTTTTAAATGTTCAAAACTGTTCTATTTGCTTAAAAGTAATCTGAAGCAATTTCTAGACAGGCTTAGATCATTAGGGTAAAAGCCTTGTGACCTAAGGGTGTACCTCCTACTGGAGCCCCAGTTTATGAATGCATGTACATATCTTACCTTGGGGAGGAGGATGATCTTACATTAAAAAGTCGGTCAGGGTAATTCCATACACTTTTGGTCCTAAATGAAAGTCATTTGGTTTCCTGTTTAATAAACAAGCAAAATGTAATATGTACAGTTATTACCTGGTCCGAGATCACAGTTATCGTCCTTTGATTTTCATTGTCCATGAATATAGTCCCTAACTAGTGTGGACAGCGTGTTACTTGCCAATTTTTTTTATTCCCCTTCCAAATTTATTTCTTCATGCATGTTTTATGCCTCAAATAGCAAGTAGGGGGATAAAATTACACTGTTAAAAAATTTCAATTATGAATTTTAAAGTAAAATAGTGATTTGTTCCAGCTGAAAAAGGTTAAAAATTAGCATTTTGGAAGCTGTTAAGATTTCAAGACCCCTTAACATAAAATTGTCCATATTTTGAGTTAGAGCCGATGAAGTTTTCTATAATTTTTATATAATTTGTCTGAAAAGTTAAGTAGTACAACACACTGTAAAAATATTATTGAGAAAGCTCAGGTTGGATTTTTTTTATTTCCATTTATTGTCTAAAGAAATGCACTACAAAATAACTGTGTTCTCAGACCAACTGCCTGTATGATATAACCTGGATCGACCTAGGATCGACTATAATCTTTATAGATTAATCAGTTGCTTATTCTTTTTTTTCATTAAAAAAAATATTCTACAGATGATTAAGTACATGTAAGTATATAACTTATATTTATTGCAAACAAACTAAGAATGTTTAAAATTTAAAAAATTAACAGAATCTATAACAAAATTTTAACTTTGCATTATTTGTTAAAGGGACAGTATAGACTCAGTTCATCATTATGATAGGAGCACATGTCCTGTGCATGCTGTGTATATAGTATAATAGATTTATTATGTCTTGTCTATCTTAAGTTTGGTTAAACTGCCTACTGGGAAAAAATTTATTACATGTTTACATCCCAATTACTACTATTAGTCAATTATGTGTGAAAAATTTCAATTTCATGGGTTTTTATCCCCCAGGATGTGAAACATCATTAGAATTTGAAGATATGAATGAAGAGATATGAAAATGTTATCCTCAGTACTGTGTCAGTCACTTAATTAAAGACAAGAAAACATTAAATTAGGGTAATAAATGTTCCCCAAAAATTAACATTGAGAAGTTCTCACTCTGATACACATTTCAATGATCAATTAAATCATCTTTTATTAATTAGATGTGCGAACATGATGGATAATTTTAAAACTCTTTCCTTACTTAGAAAAGCACCTGGTACTCTTAAGAGCACAAAATTTCAGGGGAGGTGCAGAGCCTCTATATATTTACTGCTCTCCAGGATACTGATTTGTGAACATATAAAAATAAGGCAGCTAATGCACTCATGTACCCTCAACAACGAAAGCGACAAATGAATAATTTTATTTACTTTTGCAATTTCTCATTGATGTGATGTAAATTTTCTGTTAGAAAGTCACACGTTTCTGTATCTAAACTAGTATGACAGTTACACAAGACTGTTTTATCTTATTTTGCAGATTTTTTTCTAGGTGTACAACTGTGCAAGTATTGAACATCAGCTTGAAATGCAATGTGACCTAAAAGACAGCATAATAATGGACAGATGTAAGTAATGATCAAATAGTTAAAGATATGGGAATGTATGAAATTGTTTGAAAAGTCCACATATAAAACAGTACTTGAAAGTAGATTATTATCATTTTTACTGAACATTCTGCTAAATGAGGGTTTGGATGAGGGGGTCCTTATTGTCTTTATTCTTTAAATATTAGACCATTTTTCTCTCTATTCATTATTTTTTTTGCCCATTTATATTATCTCTATCATGTCTATTCACTATATTTTTGTGCCTTAATATTCAATATTCGGTATTATTTTTGCAATTGTTCCTCTTTTCTTTATTTGTTTACCCCTTTATTCTGCACTTTTTTTCCATTATTTTCTATTCTGTAAACCCCATCCATTCTTTCTCTCCATTACAGAGTTCTTGAAATCTTTTTCTCCTGGTGGTCCTTGAGGAAATACTGAAATTGTTCTTTGCAAATTTTGGTGGTCAAAAACTTTTAAGACTTATATGTGATACAGAAACAAAACAACACAACACAATACATATATAAACATTAACAAAAGTCTTCTGTAAACATGAATAATTTAAATTAAGATCTTTCAATAGTATTTTAAACTAAGTGTATAACTCTGTATGTCCCCGCAACTAAAAGTTGACGGGCATATTGTTTTACCCTGTCCCTCCGTCGGTCAGTCAGCTATAGGTCACAGTACAGTTTTCAACAATGAGCAAAGCTCATACTGCATAGTCATATATAAAAGGCCCCTGAAATTACAAATGTAAAACAATTCAAAACTAATGGCCTTATTAATATACAAAAAAAAATATACAAAAAAAATAACGAAAAACAAATATGTAACACAGCAACAAACGACAACCACTGATTGTCCAGGTTCCTGACTTGGGACAGGCACAGATTATGGCAGGGTTAAACATGTTAGCGGGATCCAAGCCCTCATAAAATTCATATAATTTAGATATTCTCCTCAAGAAAATCAAATATATCAGAAATGTTATTAACATTAACACTTTTAAATGTTGTACTTAACTTTATTTGATTTATGCTTATAAAAAGAAGATGTGGTATGATTGCCAATGAGACAACTCTCCACAAGAGACCAAATGACACAGAAATTAGCAACTATAGAACACTGTATGGCTTTCAACAATAAGCAAAGCCCATACCACATAGTCAACTATAAAAGGCCTCGAAATGACAAATGTAAAACAAGAAAACTAACGGCCTAATTTAAGTACAAAAATGAATGAAAACAAATATGTAACACATCAACAAACGACAACCACTGAATTACATGCTCCTGACTTGGAACAGGCACATACATTACATTGTACATTAATATTTTAATTCCCATATTGGTATAAAATCTATTATATGTTTTTTCTCATGGCAGGTCTAATATAAAAATGTATTTTTCTTTGGAGTTCATTATCTTCTTTATTTCTTAACACCTGTTATACATCTTTTTTTAGCTCACCTGGCCCAAAAGGCCATCGTTGTCCATTAACTTTTACAAAAATCTTCTCCTCTGAAACTACTGGGCCAAATTTAATCAAACTTGGCCACAATCATCATTGGGGTATCTAGTTAAAAAAATTTGTCTGATGACCTTGCCAACCAACCAAGATGGCCGCCATGGCTAAAAATAGAATCTAGACGTAAAATGTAGATTTTGGCTGATATATCTAATACCAAAGCATTTAGAGCAAATCTGACATGGGGATAAAATTGTTTATCAGGTCAAGATCTATCTACCCTGAAATTTTCAGACAAATCAGACAACCTGTTGTTGGGTTGCTGCCCCGAATTGGTAATTTTAAGGAAATTTACAGTTTTGGTTACTATCTTGATTATTATTATAGATAGAGATAAACTGTAAACAGCAATATTATAATGTTCAGCAAAGTAAGATCTACAAAGAAGTCAAACATAACCAAAATGGTCAATTGACCCCATAAGGAATTATTGCCCAATTTACAATTTTTCGTAAATTTTGTTATCTTTAGAAAAGTCTTCTCCTGAAACAACTGAGACAAATTTACCCAAATTTGGCCACAATCATCATTAGGGTATGTAGTTTTAAAAATGTGTTTGATGACCCTGCCAACCTACATGGCAGACATGGCTTAACATAGAACATAGGGGGAAAATGCATTTTTAGCTCACCTGGCCCGAAGGGCCAAGTGAGCTTTTCTCATCACTTGGCGTCCGTCGTCCGTCGTCCTACGTCGTCGGCGTCGTCGTCGTCGTCCGTCGTCGTTAGCTTTTTACAAAAATCTTCTCCTCTGAAACCACTGGGTCAAATTTAACCAAACTTGGCCACGATCATCATTAGGGTATCTAGTTTAAAAAATGTGTCCGATGACCCCGCCAACCAACCAAGATGGCCGCCATGGCTAAAAATAGAACATAGGGGTAAAATGTAGATTTTGGCTTATATCTCTGAAACCAAAGCATTTAGAGTAAATCTGACATAGTAAAACTGATTATCAGGTCAAGATCTATCTGCCCTGAAATTTTCAGACAAATCTGACAACCTGTTGTTGGGTTGCTGCCCCTGAATTGGTAATTTTAAGGAAATTTTGCAGTTTTTGGTTATTATCTTGAATATTATTATAGATAGAGATAAACTGTAAACAGCAATAATGTTCAGCAAAGTAAGATCTACAAATAAGTTGTCATGACCAAAATTGTCAGTCGATCCCTTTAGGAGTTGTTGCCCTTAATAGTCAATTTTAAACAATTTTTCGTAAATTTTGTAATCTTTACAAAATCTTCTTCTCTGAAACTACTGAGACAAATTTAACCATACTTGGCCATAATCATTATTAGGGTATCTTGTTTAAAAAATTTGTCCGATGACCCCGCCTTCCAACCATCATGGCCAACTTGGTTAAAAATAGAACATAGGGGTAAAATGCAGTTTTTGGTTTATATCTCTGAAACTAAAGCATTTAGAGCAAATCTGACAGGTTGCAAAAATGTTTATCGGATTAAGATTTATCTGCCCTGAAATTTTCAGACGAATCCAACAACCCATTGTTGGGTTGCTGCCCCTGAGTTAGTAATTTTACAAAAATTTTGCAGTTTTTTGTTATTATCTTAGATATCATTATAATATCTAATATCTAATACAGTGTAACCTGTGTAATCCGACACACTAGGGGACCAGAAAAAAATGTCGGATTAAGCAGGGTGTCGGAATACTTAGGTTTTTTCTGCAAGGATAGGCATATTTTGGGACCATGAAAATGTGTCGGTTAAAGCAGGATGTTGGAATACTCAGGTGTCGGATTAGGCAGGTTACATTGTACTATTAATTATGATTTTAACCTTATGATTTTAACCTTATTTTACATGATTTCCAAAGCATCAGTATATACAGGTGAGCGACACAGGCTCTTGAGAACCTCTAGTTTGCTTATATCTCTGAAACTAAAGCAAAAGTATAACAGTTGCATTATTTCATGAGGGGGGCAGGACCTTTTTTGGGACGTCGGGATCAGGTGTATTTAAGCTTGGGATTTCAGGATTGATCCTTTCGGGATCCGGGAATTCTTTTTTCGGGATGTAGGGATTTAAATTTCTTTAAATTCGGTACCTCAGGATTTCATGTTTTTAAGCCCGGGATTTCGGGATCAGGACCCCTCCGACCCCCTTTTCATGCATCAATTGTAAATGAAAATATCAGGTAAATGACAAAGACTCCTTGGAGCCTCTACTTTCTATAGCCATTATTGTTATAGCTGGTCAGTGGTCATAAACCTATGAAAATATGTCAATTATTTAACCTCAGAGCACTACCCACAGATTCTTATCTTGTGTATTTGATGAATAATCTTCATTACAACTCATTAACAGGCAAGATATGGAAATTTATTTTCTTCTGTGGTTTTGGAATATTAAGAAAGAACAAAATGAAATGATATTTTGATAAACATGTTGTTGTCGTGGTATTGTGCTCTCTTAAACCATCAGATTATTACTGTACTGCAATAAAAAAAACATGAATCAATATCAGGAACTTGAAGTAATTGAAAACTAGTTCAAAACCCAAACTGCACTTTAACTTTACTTTGCCTCAACCAAGTTTTATGAAACTTATACACAATGCTTGTTAACACCAAACACTGATCAAGTCACTTTCATCATTCTCATATTATGTTACTTTATTAATAGAAAAAGGATATATTAGAGATATATTTACAAGCAGGGCATCTGTGTCCCATGGACACATTCTTGTTTTATTTATTACATATTTTAGTGTATTAAAATAATTATACTGCTTCCACCTTTCAAAATTCTAACAAAGCTCTATCTCTTTAATGGATAAATAAATGATACTAGTCAAGAACTCGAACAGATATTTTTTTCAGGTTCTCTGGTCGTTAGTACTTGTTGGCCACACACATGAAGATATTGATCCTGCTTTCAGCTAAATATCAGAAAAATTAAGAACCAAGGAAAGGATGCTGAAACTGTACAGTCAACGGTCAGGATTGTTTCAGAAGTGAAATTATAATACAATATATGTTACTGGTTAATTCCTATGATTTGTAATTTTAAACAACACACAGAGACTTTGCATTTTTGTTTTACAAGAGAGACACCAAAAGATGCAGTCAACATTTATCATTTTTAACAAAATACACCCAGGACAAACCATGGGTACACTTAGTTTGAAATATGGTGCTTTCATACCAAAATTGCCTGGACATAAAAGAAATAAAGAACCGAAATTCATGTCAGCAATCAGATGATAAGATGAAAGAATGCAGAATAAGGTACTGTCATATTCAGTCTTAAGAGTCCTGCTGCTTTATATATATATATATGCATTTTGTTATGCCCCGTTGTAGCGGACAGGGCATTAAGTTTTATCCTTGTATGTTTGTACATAATATTAGATATAAGAAGATGTGGTATGAGTCCCAATGAGACAACCCTCCATCCAAGTCACAATTTGTTTAAGAAGAACCATTATAGGTCAAAGTACGGTTTTCAACACAGAGCCTTGGATCACACTGAACAGTAAGCTATTATTAATTTAAGGACCCCAAAAATGACTAGTGTGAAACCAGCTGTCAAACGGGAAAACCAACGGTCTAATTTATATAAAAAAAAGAGAAACGAGAAACACTTATAGTGCGTGATTTTCTCGCTGTGTTGGAGACCCATTGGTGGACTTCGGTTGTTGTCTGCACTTTGGTCTGGTTGTTGACATATTCCCCATTTCCATTCTCAATTTTTTTTAAGAAGTTATTTTGAACTTTATTCTTTGAAAAAGCGACGGAGGTATCATGTGCTCACGGCGCAGCTGTTTATTCATTTTAGCTCACTATAAACTTAAGTTTGCTTAACCAAGTGTTCTGAAACTGAAACACAATGCTTATTACCACAAAACTCAGATCAAGTACTCATTTGGGTACTGTGTGTCACTTTTACCATTCTTGATTTATGACCCTTTAAAATGTTATATGCAAGCGGGGGCATAATCTGTGTCCCATGGACCCATTACCTGTTTATTCATTCACAGAATTTTGAAAGGAATAAATAATCCATGATGTTCACATAGATAAAACATATTGTTTCAAGAATTTTACCTGTTTATTACAGATGAAATGCAACTCAACAACACAAAATATAACTAAACAGCATAGATGCAGTTTTGACCTATATTTATATAAAATAAGGAGAAGGTGCATGATTGCCAATGGGACAACTATCTACCAAAGTTTGAATAAAGTGGATATAAGCAGTTATAGGTAACTGTACAGCCTTCTACAATGAGAAAACGCATACTGTATAGTCCGCTATAAAAGGCCCCGATAAGAAAAATATGAACAAAATCATTTGAGAAAACTAACGGCCTAATTTATATAATTTATAACAAAACAAGTAGCGAAAATCAAATATATAACATACATAAACCAACGACTTCCATGGAAATACTGGCTCCTGACTTGGGACAGGCACATAAAGAATGTGGCAGGTTAAACAAGTTTTGGTTGCTCAACCCTCCCTAACCTGGGACAGTGGTGTTACAGCACAACATAAGAACAAACTATAAAATCAGTTGAAAAGGTTTCATCATATTTTTATAGGTCAACTGTCTTGAAATGATCAACAAGTGATTGTAGAATTTAATAAACATCTCAATTGTCAATTGAATAACCAAAAACACACAAACATCTGTCAACACCAAATTCCCTGAAACAAAAGCTTAAAATTTAACTTTGGAAAGCCACATGAAAACACAATATTGCTCCCCTTTTAAATCTTGATCAGTATTTGTTAAATGAAAAAAAAGTAACATAAAAGAATGCAGGTTGCCAGGAACATTCAGTTGGAGAAAGGGAAAAAAACTCAACTCTACACTAAATAATTTTGAAAACTATTATTGGCTATACTATCTTTATTGATAAAAAATGTCAGAAAAGTTATGTAAATTATGATCATGTTGATTGTGTGAAACGTTACACAAGGTAATCAAAATGGTCAGAGGGGAAAAGAAGTTTTGTTATAAATGTCAAATGTGATAGTCTCAACCTATCAACATGATCAAAATTGTTGATTTCACCATTAATATTTACATTTAGCGGAATAGAATGCTTTTGTTATATTTTATTAAATGTTATTTTACTTTGCTTTTATAGGTAGGAGTGAAAGGAAGAAAACTAGTCATCAGTAAAGAAACAGATCAATTTATATTAACATGTAATAATTCCATCTGAATATAACAAACATTGCACATGTTATGAAGATTTATTCACATGTCTACTATGATTTGTAGTTATATTTTATTGTATGTATTTGTAATATTATATAGTACATGTATTTTGATTTAGAACAGTATTTTTATTTTTATATTTTGCTGTGGAGAACATCAAAAAAATAAGAAAAATATAATTAAATTATAGTTTCCTCCATGTTTTCTGTGACAAAAAAAATTGTGCAAATTAGGAAAATGAAATGAGGCTACATTATTGAATATTTTTGAGTTTGAGTTTTTTTCATTCCTATTTTAAAATTTCATTGGCATTTGAAGTAATAAGTTGAAACTAGTTTTATCAATCATTTTGTTTTCAAGATGTACAAACAGTACAGTAGGTTAAGGTTTTGTGTACAATAGTTTACTATGATGTTATGGTCAAATAAACTTGAAACTTTGTACTTTCAAGTGTTCATTATGAAGTCACAGAGAGCACCAATCAAAATCCTGGATTCCTGACGCGTTTTTATCGTATTAAGAGTTCAGGCCCTCGCGAGTGGGAGAGTCGATCACGGGGAGGGACTGAATTATTCGGGTTATACCACAAACGGAAGGTTGGGATTGATTTTGGGGGGTTATGGTACCAACAGTTAAGGAATTAGGGGCCAAAAAGGGGCCAAAAATAAGTATTTTTGTAACTTTCAGACATAACTTGTGTGTTAGTGTATGGATCTCTGACATTGTACCACAAGGTTCCATATCACACAGGAATGCTGGGATTGAATTTGGGGTAATTGCCTCAAAATATTAGGAATTAGGGGCCAAAAAGGGCAAAAACAAGCATTTTCTAATTTCATGACAATAACTGTGTGTAAGTGTATGGATCTTTCTGAAATTGTACTACAAGGTTCCATATCACAAAGGAAAGCTGGAATTGAGTTTGGGGTTAATTGCCCAAAACGTTTAGGAAGAAGGGCCAAAATAAGCATTTTCTAGTTTCAGACAATAACTTGTGTTCAAGGATATGGATCTCTCTGAAATTGTACTGCAAGGTACCATACCACAAAGGGAAGGCTGGGATTGATTTTGGGGGTAATTGCTTCAAAATTTTAGGAATTAGGGGCCAAAAAAGGGCCAAAAAACAAGCATTTTTCTAGTTTCAAGACAATAACTTGTGTTCAAGTGTATGGATCTCTCTGAAATTGTACTGCAGGTACCATACCACAAAGGGAAGGCTGGGATTGAGTTTGGGGGCGATGAATCATAAGGGGGTTCAAAAAATGGGGATTTTTTTCTTTAAAATTTTCCATTTTAAAATTGGTTATTTCTGATTTATATATAAAAGCAACTAATAATGATATGGTTTGGAATAGGTAAATAAAAAAATTTTAAGTTCTTAGACCACATTCATTCTGTGTCAGAAACCTGTGCTGTGTCAAATATTTAATCACAATCCAAATTCAGTGATGTATCAAGCTTGAATGTTGTGTCCATACTTGCCCTAACTGTTCAGGGTTCGACCTCTGCGGTCGTATCAAGCTGCGCCCAGCGGAGCATTTTATTTAAATAATTACAAATATTTAGTTACTGAATATGGAAATCTGATTGTGGAAGCAGGGTAAAATGTGTTATGGACACACATCTCAATCCCATAGAGCACTGCCCTCCTCACCAGCCTTTCAGTAATGGAATATTGACTTTGAAAATTTCCTTAGTTTACACTGTAAGATTTGTGAAAAGTTCAGTTTAAGGAGAACCACGAAAAGTAGGTCAGGGATATTTTATATGCAGTTGAAATGGCTTTTGGGCAATACATGAGCTTGTGGATTTTTTATCCTGAACCCTAAATCATAGTTTTATAACTTAGAATCTTTTGCAGTTTACATGGAAAGTTTATGCTTAGGCCAGTTTAAAATCGACCACTTATAAGAGGAGGATTTAGAGGAGGCTTAGGCCCCCTTTTTGTGGGACAAATTTGGTTGATATTGTATTTAGGGAATTACTGAAGCATGACAAAAGAGATGCAGTAGAGAGCAACCTTAATATTTCTTAGAAAATACTTTTTTCGGAACTGTAATGAAAAGTATGGTTATAAACAAAATACATTTTTTTTCCAGTTAGAAACATATTTTTTATGAATCAAAATTTTAACAAATGTTGGAAACAAATTTACATAAAAACTTTTTAAATGTATCAATATTCTGTGTTGTAAAATCTTATAGATTTTGTTTTCAGGATTTTTCCCAATATGTTTAAGAAATCTGTAGCATAATTTTAAAATTTGCTTGTAGATTTTATTTCGGGATTTTTCCCGAAATGGGTAAAAAAAATCTATGTAACATGTGTGTGCCTGATAATAGATTTATATTTTCGGGATTTTTCCCGAAATGTGAAAAGAAATTATTAGTCATGAGTTCTAGCATATACGTTCAGTTTTCGGGATAAATCCCGAAATATTTAAAGACGTCTGTGTTATACATTTTGCATTGAGTTTATTTTTGTCGGGATTTTTCCCGAAATGTGTTTCAGATCTGTTTGTCAAAACGCTTTGCCAACATATATATTATAAATAATCATGTTGAAAATGATTTCGGGACATTTCCCAAAAATAAAAAGTTGTCACATATACATCTTTACCACAAATATTTTAAAACTTTCATACATTTTGGGAAATTTCCCGAACATTAAATGTAATTTTTATCAATTATAAGAATAAAAACATGGAATATTGTAAAAATTGTGTGTTTCCTTATGAAATCTGCATTTATTTATGGTAAACATTGAAAAAGATTATAAAAAGGAATAAAATGGATTTTACTCTTTTAAAATAGAGTCAGTTATTTACAATAACTTTTAATGTAAAGAAAGAGTGCGCTTAGAAACTTGTTGAAGTGTAATATAATAATTCTAAGAAAATCTCCAATATTAATTATATAAATTTAGACTGTGGATGGATTTGTTTTTGATTGTTTCATTTTTTATGGTTGGGAAAATAAAGTGTTGACACAGAGATAAGTCTGACTCGTTTGAATTTTGACAGTATAAATTAAATAAAAAGTAGGAGACAGTTACCCATGTATTTTTAAACCAACACCAGAAATTTTTTTTCATGGCTAATTGTAGATAAATGCTGAAATTTTAAATTGCCATATAGAATTAAATCAAACACATAAAACTATGTGAATTTTTTTTCCAAAGCAGCATCTGTTTTTTTCTTTTGCTGGCCATTTTTTAAAAATTTTTCTAAAGAAAGATGCATCATCACTGTTGGGCTAAGATGAAGAATTACAGATCTTTTTCAAGTCGCTCTATCGTCAACGATTGACTTTTGCACGTTGTAGTGGTCTGCTGCCTTCCATTTGACAAGACTTTACGCTCTCAACAGCATTCTCCACAGATTTAGGATCATATTTTAATATATTTGATTTTTGTTTTGCTCTAAACATTCTGAAAAAAAATATCAGAAGTACTTACCTAATAATTTGCTCAATGTTTTAGGAACCGACTATTTACACGCCCTATTACCGAGCTAGAAACAATACGACAACCTCCGATAAGTGAAATAATTGAAAAGTGCGGTCAAAGAATTTCCAAGAACAATATTGAAAACAAGTGTGATTTACTAATTGTTATAGTTAACCAATATTATTACTGGTGCACAATCGAACTCTAAATAAGTTATATCCGATGTTGATGATCATACCATGTTCAGTAATAAATGTATTGACACTAAGTTACGGAGAATGAAATTTCTAAATTTAAAATAAATATATATATATATTAAATATTAAAACCGTCTTCAATTTCAATTGGACCCCGATATCATCAGCCTTTATATCAATATACGTTTTTTAGTGATGAGTAAATATAGGTACCTATAAATCCTTCGCTTTTTTAATTTTTTGATGTATAAGTGTTGTTGATGAAGGTATATTAAGAAAACACTTCAGAAACATCACGATGTTTTAAATAAAATAGGCTCTCCAACCCGTTAGCCGTGGGTTGCTACCCGTGTCGGTGGTTGACGAGATCCTTGCGGATGAGGGCTGTAGCCAGACTCCTTACGGTCAGAAAATACCTGGACGGACGAGACTACAGTTCAATAAGCTGCTTTGGCTCTGATATCATCTAAACGGGAGGTCGGATGGACCCGGTCCGATCAATCGGCTGGTCATGCCGAGCCCTTCAGTTAATCCTTAACAATAAGCTTTCTTGTAACAATTGTCATATACACATGTATTTAAATTAAGCTATTTATATTTCGGATAACTGACGAAGGCGATGGCTCATGGGTCAATCAAGTGGTACGCTTTCTATTTCGCTTGATGGATACGCTCTGCTTGAGTATACTATTCTTGGAACATCTGGTGCTTTCCGCAGTGGATCTTGGGTGCTAATTTTGGGAAGAGCTACATTATACTTGGAGCTCTTTTCAGCATTAGCACTTGACCCCAACTCGCCACGGAAACACAGCATCGCCCTTGTAGGCACTCCGAGGTGGGTGGATGACAAGAATGGTGAACCTTTCTCTTTCTTATGGCACATCAAAACCAATCCTCTAAATCAGCTTTAATACATAAAAAGAAAATGTGATGATACAGTGCCCTGTCGGGAAGATGACAGTTGGCCCAGATTTATTGTAATAAAGGTACAGATGAAAACCAATTTCAAAAATATCTCCCTTTGTGATTCACAAACAAATACAAAGCGTTGCTGGTACTGTTAAAAAGTTTCAAAAATGAGATCAGGAATTTGTTGGTTGAATGTTCCAACAAAACTCAATCAACAAATTTGCTTACAATGAAAACAATTACAAACTTTCCTGTTTCTGCCTCTCCTCACAACAGTTTGAACAGCTGTAAGGGGATCATTCGAGACAGAAGTCAATACCTTGGTGACCTTACCGTGGAAGAAATCTGTGAGGAACTTTCCAGCCAAGGTGTAACTGATGTTGTTAGATTTCAAATAAAAAAGAATGGAACCATAACCAAATTAAATACATATCTTTTGACCTTTAGAACTCCAACTCCTCCTTCATCGATTACTTTAGGTTGCTTCGGAATCAGAGTTGACAGGTTTATCCCTAACCCAATTCGATGCTTCACTTGTCAAAAGTTTGGTCATGGAACCAAACAATGTCGTGGTACGCAGAGATGCTTCAAGTGTTCTGACGAAGGACACGAGGAACAACCTGTAGCTCTGAATCTTCTAAATGCGTAAACTGTGGTGAGTCCCATTTTCATCATCTAGGGACTGCCCTGTTTACGTTAAAGAAAAAATATTATCAAAATTAAAACAGAAAGAAACATCAGTTACCCAGAAGCTAAACAGATAGCTTCTGTTTCGAATGATCTCCTTGTTTCGAACAGACCATCGTACGCCAGCAAAGTTGTCCGCTCATTCAGTCACGAGCATACACAAACTCGCATGACCTGGCCAATTGATGCTGAGACATTTACAATGCTGCCTGTTGAAACAGAACCTAACGATAAAATATTAATTCCAAGAAAACCAACAACTTCTAAAACCAGTACTCAGTCAACACAATCTTCCTTACAGAGCTCAATGTCATCATCGGCATTCGCCCGTCTATTAACAAATCATGACTAATATCATCCAATGGAATTGCCGAGGTCTTAAAATAAATCTTCTCGAGTTAACGCTTCTAGTTCAGTCTTATTTACCTATTGCATTTTGTCTTCAAGAAACGCATCTAAAAGAAAGTGATAATGTATCTTTAAAAGGATACAACATGTATAGCACATTTTCTAAGGTAGATGAACGTGCTGCAGGCGGATCATCCATTTTTGTGAAGGACAACGTCATTCATAGCACAGTCCAACTCACCACGGATCTGCAGGTAGTTGCTATTCGTTTATCATTAGATAAAACAATTACATTATGCTCTATATATATTCCACCCAATTCAATTATAGATAAAGCTAAACTCAAAAACCTTACTGATCAATTACCCTCACCATTTATACTTATGGGCGACTTCAATGCCCACAATCCCTTGTGGGGAAGCAAGTCTCATAATGCCAAAGGTAAGATCATTGAGGACTATGTCTCTCAAGAAGGATTATGCATTTTTAATGATGGATCTAATACTTATCTTCATCCTGGAAACGGGTCTTATTCTGCTATTGATATCACTATCTGCGATCCCTCTCTTCTTCTGGATTATTCATGGCGTGTTCATGATGATCTATGTGGAAGTGATCACTTTCCAATAGTACTTGAACATCTTTTTATTTCTGCCCAACAGAGAGTACCACGTTGGAAACTTGACAAGGCGGACTGGCCCTTGTTTGAGAATCTCTGTAAAGCGGAACTTCAGTCAAAGATGTTTGAGATTGTACAAGATCCAATTTTAACTTTTAACACAGTTTTAACGTCAATTGCTGACAGAACTATTCCTAGGACCTCGGCAAATCCAAAACATCCCAGCAAACCATGGTTTGATGACGCTTGTGATCAAGCAATAGATGACCGTAAAAAATCTGAAAGACGGTTCAATCAACAACCAACGACGGAAAACTTGAGTAATTTCCGTATTTTTCGCGCTAAGGCACGGCGGACGTGTAGGCAAGCACGACGAACGTCTTGGAAGAAATTTGTCTCGGGATAACTTCTCGCACTCCGATGACAAAAGTATGGAACATGATACAAAAGATCAAAGGTAAAAATTCTAAAGCCACAGTAAAACATTTAAAAATGGCAATGATTTATTAACATCTGAAAAGGATATTGCCAACAAGCTTGGTGAAACTTTGCGAAATCTTCTTCTTCTAACAACTACAGGAAGATTTTAAAAAGTTAAAAACAAAAGAAAAATAAAGTTGAACTTCAAATCAAAAATGGTGAAAATTATAATAAACTCTTTTCTCTTGAAGAACTTAAAACATCTCTGTCAAAAGCCCATGATACAGCTTGTGGGCCTGATAATATTCACTACCAACTCTTAAACACTTGCCAGATTCCCCGCTGGAAGCTCTTTTGGAGCTCATGAATAACATCTGGGAATCTGGTGATTTACCATCAATCTGGAAGCTTGCAACCGTCGTGCCTATTCCAAAACCAAGTAAAGATCACACGGATCCTATCAATTATCGACCAATTGCTCTTACCAGTTGTGTCTGTAAAACACTCGAACGGATGGTCAATGATCGCCTTGTTTGGTTCTTGGAATCAAATGGGCTATTAGCCAATATCCAGTGTGGATTCCGACAGGGCCGCAGTACTCTTGATCATCTTGTCCGATTCGAATCATTTGTCCGTAATGGTTTTGCGAAAATGAACATGTGGTGTCGGTCTTTTCGATCTTGAAAAGGCCTATGACACTACATGGAAGTATGGTATTTTAAAAGATCTTTTGATATGGGGTTGAAAGGCAATATGCCAAATTTTATTTCTAATTTTCTCTAACAGACAATTTAATGTTAGAGTTAATTCAACCATGTCTGATCTGTATGATCAAGAGATGGGTGTCCCTCAGGGAGTATTTTATCTGTGACATTGTTTAGTCTTAAAATTAACAGTCTTGTTGAAGTTTTGAAAAGTAATATTGAAGGTTCATTGTATGTTGATGATTTTTAATATGTTACAGAGGCAAAATATGAATAACATTGAACGACAATTACAATTATGTCTTGGACGAATTGAAAATGGGCCTCGGAAAATGGTTTTAAATTTTCCTCATCTAAAACGGTTGGGGTGCATTTCTGTAACAAAAGGAAATTACATCTTGATCCAGAACTCACTTTATATGGAAACCCAATTAAAATGGTTGATGAAACCAAATTTCTAGGGTTAGTTTTGATAAAAATTAACCTTTCTCCCAATATCAAAATGTTAAAATCAAGATGTTTAAAAGCATTAGATATTTTAAAGTTGTCGGCAGCACTGATTGGGGTGCTGATCGCAACATTTTACTTAATTTATATAGATCTCTAGTTAGATCAAAACTAGATTATGGCTCTATAGTGTATGGCTCTGCACGGAAGTCCTACATACAGATTCTCGATGCTGTTCATCACCAGGGTTTGCGTCTCTGTCTTGGCGCCTTTAAAACCTCACCAGTTGAGAGTCTGTATGTAGAGGCTGATGAGTATTCACTTTTTGACAGACGTTTGAAGCTTGGACTTCAATATGCTGTCAAACTAAAAGCCTATTCAGATAATCCTGCCTACAGCTGTGTTTTTAATCCAATTTATGAAGATACTTTTGCAAAACACGAAAATAAAATTCCTCCGTTAGGTATACGTTTAAAACCACATTTAGCTTCTTTTGATTTAAAATCTGTTGCTCAAGTTGAAACTTGCAAATGTCCTCCATGGAACTTCCCAAACCAAAATGATATTTGATCTCCGTGAACACAATAAAATAAAACAAATCCTCTTTTAATTCAGCAACACTATGCTGAAATTAAAGCCAATTATTCAGATTTTTC
>JAASAO010002497.1:0-12860 GCA_017311375.1 Mytilus coruscus
GTTCTTAAAATTTGTCCAAACTGAATTTTTTCACTTCAATATTACACAATAACAAACAATGCAACTGTAAAAAACATATAAGGCAAATTTTAATGGGTGTGGCAACTGGAATGGCATAGCTTCTGTGAGTAGGTCTTTTCAAATCATCACAAAGCAAAATTGTTAAAACTTCTATGCTAGCTTCAGAAAACCTTTACTTAGCCTGAAATTCAGACTCTATATATGGTTCACCGTGAAATTCACTATTTATGCGTGGTTTATATGTCTGCTACACATCATACAACACATGGGCAGCCATATTTAGCCTCTGGATAAGAACTTATCCGAACCCCCAGACACTGGACAAATTTTGTCCGTGGTTAAGCTATTTTATCCACTGGACAATTTTTGAACAACCGAATTTGTCCAGAGGACAAAAGTTATCCAGTGGATACAGAATTTATCCAGTGGATAACTTTATCCAGCCTTTTGAACAACCGGGCCCAGAATCGTCTTTAAAAAGTTTATAATAACATATAGTTGCACACATAATGAAATGTTTCGTTGTTTGAACTCATCTAAAGGTTATAACGTCTTAATCTTCGCAATTTAGCATTTGCAGGTGCAATACTGCTATCGGTAACAGGATAGACAAAAATGTAACAGGATAGAACTTAATATAGTGATATATCATTAACGTACGTTCCTGTTACCAATAAAATAAAGACAAAAGTAAACCAACGTGCGAGGGATTTACTTGATGTTTATTTGAAAGAGAGAACAAATGCTGAACATTATGAATTGCTATCTTAGACTTGCATTACTGGTGGTTATTTTTATAACCTTTGAAAGCCAAATTTTAGAGGCATTTTTCAGTACAACATGGAAAATTGGTAAATAATCTATTATTTCACACAATGAATATATATAGAAGTTTTCACTCTTGAAAACCATCTTATTGGCTACGAAAAACAAGCTTAAAATTTTATCGAAACTTTTTCTAAATAACCCGAAATTACTTTTGAACATGGTAACAGGAGAGACAAAATATTGCACCACCTATCAAAAAATGTTTCAATATATTCTTGAATGACATTATCATGATTGCATCTTTTCATATGTTGTTCTATAAGTACTGTTTGTTTTAATTTGCTTATGACGAGGGTTGTCTGAATAAGAAACTTTAAATCAATTTTGCAATTTCAAAATTCGACATTTTTTTGAAAACGACCCACATAAGGATGTGCTTACCTTATTTTATCTGGATTTATACTTTTTTTTAATATCAATTTTTTGTCGTCTAGTTATTTGAATTTTAAAAGCTTGTTTTGTTGTCTTTCTTTTTCAATTGTATTTGATACTCGGTTTATTTATTTTCTGTCATCGTTTGCTTAGTTTAAGTTTTTTCTTTCTTTTTTTTTTTTAGTTTTAGTTTTAGTTTTTATATGTGTGTCTTTTGTTTTCTGCTTGTATCTTCTTTTCGTTTTAAATATCAAATACATAGTATATGAAATTATTGCATATATATTTTAGAAATGGGATGATGGTTTAGCCGCTATCGCCCAGAGCTGGGCAGAACAATGTAATTGGTCACACAATGGTGGTCGCTCGAACATCGATAAATTTAGTTACGTTGGCGAAAACAAATACATTAATACAGGTATTTAATCTTCAATCAATATTTTAAGCCACCAAAACATTTTTTCGTTCATTCTGATCTATAAAGAGGTTAAACTCCTAACTATCCTACTGTCTGTCGATACATTTATTTTTGGCATTACACAAGTCATGTCTTCTTTGACTGTCCATGACGTTAAAATACTAAATCCCTGGGATGTGTTTTAGTTGATTTTAGTCTCTGATGCATGATTTTTTATTATTAATTGTTTTGGCTTTTAACTAGCTGTCAGTAACTGCGAGTACTCTCAAATCGTACTTTCTTGTTTATTTGACCTGTTGATACTAATTGTAATGCTTTTTTGTTATTTAATGTTATTCAGGGTTATATCTGGTCTATATACCAGCTTTGATAAGTGTTTGGTATTACTATAAATTTTTATTTCGTACTATGAACATCAAAATTATTTATTTTGTAAAAATATTTCCTTTCTCTATTGGAACTGTACGCGTATACCTAACAACAAAATTATTTTCATTTACCTGTGTTTAAAGTAATTGCAAATGGCTGAAATTTTTGTTCGAGCATATTGTTTTTCTTAAATTGTTTAACATTTCATACCGATATAACATGTTATTTTTATTATTCTTCCCTTAGTTTATTTATTTTGTATTTACATTGTATCATAGGTCAAATTTATTTGTTCAGTGTATGTTCACTGGTGTTAATATGTCCTTTGATTGAGTTAAGCTATTTCAGTTGATATTTTATAGTGTTTTTCTATGTTGTGATGTTACACTATTGTTTCAGAAAAAGGGTGAAGGTTTGGTACCATTAAAACGTTTAAACCCGCTGCATTTGTTTGCACCTGTCCTAAGTCAGGAATCTGATGTTCAGTAGTTGTCGTTTGTTGATGTGGTTCATAAGTGTTTCTCGTTTCTCGTTTTTTATATAGATTAGACCGTTGGTTTTCCCGTTTGAATGGTTTTACACTAGTAATTTTTGGGGCCCTTTATAGCTTACTGTTCGGTGTGAGCCAAGGCTCCGTGTTGAAGACCGTACTTTGACCTATAATTGTTTAAATTTTGACTTGGATGGAGAGTTGTCTTATTGGCACTCATACCACATCAAAGACAAAGGGGAAATCCGGTACTCTAACCGTTACGGTAATCAATTACTTGAGTTATGTAAATGTAACAGTTTATTTGGTAACCGTTTATTTAATATGAATGGAAGACTAGGTAATGATAGAGTTGAAAAATTTACCTGTAGAAACGCAAGTGTAGTAGACTACTGTTTGTGTAATGTTAATTTTATTGAAAACCTTATTAATTTTAACACTAATATCTACATTGTCAATTTTTCTACATGTAGCACCAAGTTTGATTTAAGTTCGACGTGTCAAGGTGGTACACTCCTCGGCCTCCTACATACGTGAAGGGGTTGAGCTCGTACGAGGCCGTTTCATGGATCTGCGATCCCCTTGTGAGTTTGGTGTTGACTGTTCGTTAATATGCGGGGCATCGTTACGTTCTTCCGTATGTCCATGACTGTCAAATGCGTCGATGTCATCGTGTATCTCATACAGTTCATTGTCGATATAGAGTCGGTCACCTACAAGTTTCACATTTCTTCTATTGTACTTTGCTTCCTTCCTGATTGGATACAATTGTTTCCTCCTGTCTTCTATTTCTTTCGGAAACTGCTGTTTGATACCATATCTAGTATTTCGTAACCTGTAAGCATTATCTAACACATACTGCAAATCGTATTGATGTATGAATCGCGTGCGACGATTGGTCTCATACCACGTTGACTGCGTCCAAAACGGTGGACGTTACCAAATTCAATTTTGTAATTAATACCAATTTTATTATAGAGGAAACCTCGGAGAAGTTCTTCGGTGTTTTCATCTGTAACCTCGTAAAGATAAGATTGTTCTTCATAGAGCGACAATGTAAGTCAATCCCTCTTTCCTTTTGATTTTCTAGATCACCTTGGCAATTACATTCAGTCGAAGTTCTACCTTGTGATTTTATTTCAGAAATGTCTTTGGAAACCTTATTTATGCTTGTTTTGGCTTTATCAATTTCACTGGTATTCTTGTCATTGAGGCTTTTGTTTTTATCACAATGAGATTTAAGGTTGTCAAATAAATTCTCCACTCCTTGTATGTTGTTTTCAAGTTCGGCTATTTTGCCTTGACATGATTGTAAGCCTTTCTCAGTAGTAATGACTCAACTTGTCAGAGATGTTATAATATTTTTATTTCACCAAATTTGTCAATGCCTTTCTCTACCGACTGCAATCTTTAATCAATGCTTGATACTAGGTTTATAAAGGTGTTCAAAAGTAGGGGTACGCTTTGGTTCTCCCCATTTTCTTCTACAATCTTTCTACTCTCCTCCAAGAGCTGATTAAAATTTGATGAATCTTCAGATATTAAGGCTTAAGAACAATTCTCTTTAGTTACAGTAGAATGCATAGATATAATAAAAAGAAATTATTTAAAAATTTCTCTTATATATATTCCAACAATCATTAACATATCATTTGTGAATTTTTGTCCTGTGAGATTTTTTTTTTTTTGACGTTTTGTCCTAATAATTTTGTTACCTAATCATGTGTTGGGCCATCTGACAAAAAGGACCAAAATAAAATTGCCTAATTCATCTAAAGTTGACTTTGCCTGATGAGTTGAAAACTGATTTTATTTTCTTGAGAATAGCTTGACCAACGTTTTGTATTACTATACAAACCCTTGGCTTGACGGAGAACTATCGAAAAACATGTCAGTACCGGTTCACTGAGACGGGCGGAAAGGGGTGACATTAAGGATATTTGACGTTGATAGAAAATCTCAGATAGTTACGCTAAGTTTACGTTCAAGATATATAGGAATTATTTGTCATTGGATGTTAAGCAAGCAACAGTCAATTAATTTAATTTTCTTTTGCATACAGCTTCTACTTATAAGATAGCAAGGTCAGTGGAATATTGGAATCTGGAAAAAGACAAATACGACTATGATACTCAAAGTTGTAGCAACGGAATATGCACACACTATACACAGGTACATAGTAATTATAAGTTATATCAATTGAATATGCACCAACAACTATACACTGGTAAATATTAATCAAATTAATGGAATATGCACACACACTAAACACAGGTAATTATAAATTAAATCAAGGGATGAATGAATGAATTAATCTTTAATTCTCATAAACTAAATACAAAGTTACAGAAATGGTATATATATATATATATATATATATATATATATATATATATATATATATATATATATATATATATATATATATACGTAAATAGACTAACTACATGCATGTGTGAAATACTACATGCAAGTTACATAGTTTAACTAGGAGGACATAGTTTACGTTCACATTAATAGTTTTAATAAATTTACACACAGTTTTTGTAATTTTTTGAATTGTTTGGATTTTAGATACACGACTGTTACAATTTTGTTCTATATATCTTGAGTGCTTCGCAAGTCATAATGTAGCACTTGGTATTCGTCACAAATGTCAGTTGAGTCACAAAGATTGCATACTCTATCGTAAGGAATATGCACCCACTATACACAGTTAATTATAAATTAATGAAATATGCAACCACTATAATATATATACAGAGGTAATCATAAATGAAATGAATGAAAGTTTCTCCCTTCTGTAATAACTAAGAATTTTCTTTTTAAAGTTTAATAGCAAACTATAATTATTTCACAGTCAAAAGATAAAAAAATGGATTCATCATTTGTTACGTTTAAAAATAAAGAAGAACAAATAATTTCCCACAATATTACTTTTTAAAATAAAATGAAAAAAAGAAGTTGGATTTGTTTCTAAAAGTATGTAGCAGATCTCACATAAGAGCAAATAAAGTGTTCGTCGATTAAATTGTATTCAAACTTTTTAGTAGTCTTTAAAAGAGAGATTCAATAACCTTTTTGACCATACATATTTCATTTTTCTATATCACATTACCCAGTATCGCACTCTTATTTAGTGTTCATATAAGGAACACTACTAGACTGAATATCGCAACATTGCTTTACTATGTTAAAGTCTAATCAAAACCAGTCCCGTCTATTTTCATGCCCCTGCCATAGGCGATGGTGCCGTGATTAATTTTTTCGTTGACCTTTCTTCTTTTCTTCTTTCCTTCTTTCCGTTTTCCGTCTATCCCGTTTCCGTTGTAAAGCTTGAGCGGGGGCATTAGTGTCCTCAGACACGTTCGTCTTTTATAATCGTCCTGAACATGCATAAAATATTTGAAACTGGACGTTAAGCAACCAGCAACCAATCTATTTTCTTGTATTATTATTTTTTGTATAGCTTGTTCGAGGAGTGGTATTACAAAGTTTAATGTTGCTCAATAAAATCCATTTTTATTTTCCAGCATACTTGGATATTATTCATTGTATGATGATGTCATGCGTTTTTTCACTTTTTCCAGCATACTTGGATATTATTCATCGTATGATGATGTCATGCGTTTTTTTCACTTTTTCCAGCATACTTGGATATTATTCATTGTATGATGATGTCATGCGTTTTTTCACTTTTTCACTTTTGTTAACGATTTTATTTGTAGTTGGTGTGGGCCGACTCTGAATATGTAGGATGCGGTATTCACTATTGTGATTCTTTTACTGGACTTTCTGGCTGGAAAGGACATTACTACGTTTGTAACTATGGAGAAGGGTAGGTACTTGACAAACTTAGAAACAATGGTTATATTGTATGTAGCCGACTTTGTCAACGCTACATAATCACTGTTTCGGAATTTAAGTGTTTGTTTATAGACTTTTTTCATGTTACCGACTTTTGACTCAGGAGTATATAATTTTTCTATTAATTTATGCGTACTCCAATAGGTCTAAAATCAAACTTACCATTGGCGCAAATTTGAAGAAACATAACAATTTTATGTTTTCTAATCACGCTACAAATCATCGGGAAACAGTCAAAATTATTGTTTCCCCAAATTGCACCAACTGTAAGCTTGAATTTATTTCTTTTTGTTGCTCTTACTTGACAGAGTACCAGAATGTCCTACCCCCACCCAGACCATCATAAACTAGGTGTATAGTATTTAACTTATTTTCATTTTACTAGATATGTTAAAAAAGTAATAAAGGATCAGAACTAAACATGCGCATTTGATATCAAAACAGATGGAACAAAAAAAAAAGAATAGTGAATAATAGGGTGCTAAAATATACAGTGTAGAGAATAATTGACAAAAATATAAAGAAAAAGTTACCTCAAAATTGCAGAATACAGAAGTAAACGACCCCCCCCTCCCCGGCCGATCCAGACCCCTATAAAATAGTCATACAAGAAGACATAGGGCAAACCAATTGAAAACAATGCTGTACAATGCCTGATTATGAGGGTATGGATGTCCTTCATTTCAGTTTTCTATCATTTTTCCTCTCATTAGTTTTTATCTTTAAAAATAATGGCTATTCTGTAATTACTTGATAACTGTATTCTGGACATTGTTTTTTCCTATAATTAGTATATTTGTACCCAATTCTTAAATTTTTGCAGTTATTCTTTATATTTTAGCACCCCATTATTGTTTATTTTTTATTGTTTTTTGTCCACTATTCTCTATTCTTTATTTTTTGGCCCATTATTCGGTATTCTGTAAACTTCAACCACACCATCGATTATAAAAATTAACTTTAAACAATCTATAAACACTTTAAATCATGAAATTTAATGCTCTAACAGTGGTCTATGCACATGAAATTGTATTTATTTTGAATTTACACTCAAATGACATTAAGAATTTCAATTTCACATTTATATTTTGTATGTT
This sequence comes from Mytilus coruscus, assembly GCA_017311375.1. Lineage (NCBI taxonomy): Eukaryota > Metazoa > Mollusca > Bivalvia > Mytilida > Mytilidae > Mytilus > Mytilus coruscus. Next base: position 7,463 of record JAASAO010002497.1, read on the forward strand.
TATGAATTTGTGAATTATCTGTTTGTTTACTTTTTCTCCTACAGTGGAAATTACGTTGGTGTCGATCCTTACAAGAAACTGGAAACCTGTGCCGCCTGTCCTGATGGTTATACAACATGTGAAAACAACCTGTGTGTAAAAGATTAGATCCACGACAGAATATTTTATGAATTTTTTATTGAATAAATAGATGTCTTGCATTGAAAAATTGTTTGCATATTCAATATTTGTACTCAATAGAATACTATTTTGGTGGCGAAACAGTGGGTTGGAGCATTTTGTCTAGTTACAAAATTATCAATCACTCAAAAGTTTCCCAGTCGACATGTGTTAGCTTAACACACACACATGCGTGAACTTTGCAAGGCATGAAACAGTAAACGTTCATTACTCCTGGTTCTCAACAAAGAAAATAGATTAGACCATTGTACAACTAATGCCATATAAGCACAAGAGAAATACAAATTTAAATTCATTATCGAAGCAAACAATGTCAACATTTCGATTTTCTCGTTTGAATAGTTTTACATTTGTCATTTCAGGGTCTTTTATAGTTGACTATGGATATGGGCTTTGTTCATCGTTGAAGGCCGTACGGTGACCTATAGTTGTTTATTTTTTGTGGTTTTTTTTTTGTGTTATAATATTTGGTCTCTTGTGGAGAGTTGTCTCACTGGCAATAATGCCACATCCTGTTATTTTTATGTTACACAAATGGTGACTGGCCATGGGCAGCAACACGTCGGATGCGGCTAGAGGAACCGAAACTGCTGACTTTACTGGGATTTTGAATGGTGTTGGCCATGTTAGACTTGTTCTCCTCTGTCTTTTACATGTAGTTATTAATTGCCCCTTAGTATCTTCCGTCCCTTTCACCCCTAAAAACACAATCATCAAACATTGCGACAATGAACTTTTCGTCACGAATGTCTACGTACTACGTAGCAAATGTTCAATTGAGTCAAATTATCGACGCTTTGTCGTGAAAGCAGATCATTGTCACAAATTCCATATGCCTTTTGCGCGTTGCACTATAACTGAAATCGAAAAAAAAATAATGAATTTATCGGCATCTCTTATTATTATGAAATAGTACTGATTAAATACTTTCAAAATAAGAAAACCTTTGTATAGAAGGCACATAAAATCGGCGAAAAAAACATCTCAAATTTGTCTTAAAATCATCATATCTCCAATTTCAAATTGTCTTACACTATATGTTGTTGATATTTAAATTTCCGTTAAATGATTTCACGGGTGTCATTCGGTATATCGAGAAAAAAATCGTGAAAGAATACCTAACGGTTGTCAAGTATTGCGATTGGATCGTGAAAGCTCTGGTATAGGATCGTGAATTAAATTTTATCGAGAAGACAAATGCAAGGTCAATTACTAATCTAATTTAATGAATTATACGGACAAATTTACAAAAAAATAAAACTGTCTGTCCAGATGGTTCAACATTATGATCAGTATCTGAGAAAAAAAATCAAGGTTTAAAAGTAAAACGTTCTTGCAAAACTACAAAAGGCAGATTACTCCTTATTTAATCATAATTATGATAATTTATATTTATGTCACCCGATCGACAATGTCGGGTGACATATTGCTTTTCCTCTGTTTCTTTACTATCATTATGTCACCCGATCGACAATGTCGGGTGACATATTGCTTTTCCTCTTTTTTTCCCCTATTATTATAATGGCACCCTCAACGGAGTTGGGGTGACATATTAACACTGTGCGGGACAAATTTGCCATTCCAGAATTGGCAAATCTGACTTTGTTGTTTTACAAGATAGCAAAAATATTTTTTAGCCAAGTGATTGATTATTAAAAAAATTAAATTTCCCCATATGTCCCAACATGTCACTGTTGTCACCACAGCTGATTAAAAGTACATTTCCCATGGGAAATTTAAAAATTCCCATGGGAATATTAAAAGTTCCCATGGGAAAATTTAAAGTTCCCATCGGAAAAAGTACTTTTCCCATGGGAATTTTAAAGTTCCCATCGGAACTACAATTTCCCATGGGAACATTAGTAGATAATTACTTCTCATGGGAAATTCTACATTTCCCAAGGGAAGTTTTGTTCCCAAGGGAACTAATTTTTCTTCCCATGGGAACACCTTTTTCCCTTGGGAACATTTATTCTTCCCATGGGAACATTAATTTTTCCTTTATTATTTTTTTCGGAATTTGTAAAAGAGCTATGAAATATCGCAATGGACTGACGGTTACTAATAACCATGTCTGGAGCAGTTGAACAAAAATTTCATTTGATAAAAAAAAATATGTAATTACAATAAATTAAAGGTATTTCTATCATACTTTTACATTCAAAAGTCTTTTATTATCATTGAATGATTGATAGAAACTATAACGTCCAGCGGCTGATTTTATACAATTTAAATCTCTCATCTTTGTTTTCGATCAATAGCATCGTGCAATTCATGTAATATTGTTCGCTGAACTGCCAAGTATCAGAGCCATGCCTTTGTATTTCAGAATTTAATTTAAGAATACAAATTATAAAATCTGTTTTAATCTATATACATGGGAAATCATGAATCGTGTTTAAGATTGTTTTCTAGTTATAATCCTTGAATTGATGAAATTGACATCATAATTATTATTAATATACTTATTCTTTTGCATCTACGTAACTCGATATGCGTGTTTTTCGCCACTAAAAAGATGTGCACTGATTTTTTTTTTTAAAGTTTATTTCATTTATTCGGTCAAATTTCCTACTTCAATGTGTTACTCGTCTACAAAAAAATCTTTTATTTCGTTTCATTTTTTCGCAAATACCTTTGAAAGTCTTGTTAGATTTGTCTTGTATGATCTCTCAGGTAAATATCAAAGAGAATCCAGAGTTTTGCATTTACAAGGACGGATGAGGATTAAATACTTTATAGTATTATATACACTTGTATTTTACCTGTAGGCTGTCTTTGTGTAATTTATAGTTTAAAGGAATACGAATACTTTTTTTCTCATAAAACTTCAATTACTAGTTATAGAGAACATACATAAACGTAACTATAAAGTACACTTATTACAGTACATGCATGTGTGAACGATACAATTAAATTAATTTGGAGGACTGACTTTCACATTTATAACTTTGATAAGTTTTTCTAATATCACAATATTTGATGAGTTAAACAGTTGATCAAATTTGTAGATATTAGGGTTTGACCAACAGTAGTTCGGTAAAAATTTATTTCTTTCTAGTTTAAATGTTCCGCAATTCATAATGTAATGGTACTCGTCACCAATGTCGTTTGAGTCACAGAGACGGCAGATTCTGTCTCAATCTCTCTGTAAATCCTGCCACCTTCCAGACTCAATCGGCAAGTGGTGACTGCAACATCTATATTTGCATAATATATAAATGAATTTGTAAGGTAAAAATGAAAAGTAGTTTTCAAATTGTAAATTCTTTTTAAAAGTATGATAACATAAAGTTTTATGCGATTCTGCAACAAAAGCAAAGCATTCTTGTTGAAACTGGTCTTTGAGTTTTTGCTCAATACATTTTGACACCCATTTATCAGCAAACTGTGCATTCCATATATTGGACATAATCATACCGCAATTATCAAAAATAGTTTTTGGAAAATGACGCTATCAGCGGCATGTTTCCGATACCATTGACCAGAACTAACGGAAGTTGATTATGCCTCCGCCTACCGCACTCGGTTTCATATTTACTATTTTACCTGCTAACCCGAATAATTCAGTCCCTCCCCGTAATCGATCTCTCCTACTTCCAAGTTCTGATCCGGCCAAAACAGGATTTCGGAACGTCTCTAGTTTTTAGATCGTAAGTCACGATAAACTCAAACTGAAAGTAAACAGTTGTTTGTACGACGCAGTTTTTATTTACTCACCATAAACATTCTGAAACGTTCAGTATGGCATATATTTTAGGTTAAAGATGGTCCCATTCATTTGAAAAGCATTTTGAAAGTAGACGATGGAATTATTTCAGGTTTGGGGAACGAGTAAATTATCACAAAGTTCATTTCTTGACGACCTCATAATTTCATCATAACGATGGTACAAATCGATTTTTACTGTTTACTTTCGCTTCTCATGTTTTGTAAACGGTCTTTTATTTTTAAACCCGAACCAGGCATATGCATTCTGTAATTGCGCAAATCTTCGTTCTTTGGTCAATTGGCTTATGGATAGTTGTATCAATTTCAACTCTTACATTATTTTTTTTTTAAATATATTTGCATTACACATGCAATGGCAGTACCTTTCAATTACTATTGATGTGTTGTGTCTAAATTAAAGTTGTAACACTTTATAGTGACTGGAAAGGGTAGAAAATTCATCAGATGAGAAAAGGCTGAAGATACATGGAAACGGCACCAAATCATTAGATATTGCATCTTATAAAAGAAACTGAGATTTGGATAGTTCCACTTCAAGGTAAAATGTTTATCTCTTGTGAAATGAAATAAAAAAATATTGTAACACTGTAGTTAATTAATAACGATACTATTACATGTATTTATGTATTGGCCTTATTGTTGGTCATCGGCCAGCAGTATTGGCCTTCGGCTTCGCCTCAGACCAATACACCAAGACATGGACCAATAACAAGGACAATACAGAAATACTTGCGCAATAATATTATAGAATGACAGTATGGTTCAATAGCGGAATCAGCCCTCAACTACTTTTACATAAATATTAACTTCTGGCTTCAACTCCTTGTTCGTCTTGTCTGGAGATCTTGTTGTAGTTCCAGTTAGGAAACATTTTAGAGACATATCCCGTCCATCCTCTCTTGACTTGTAATTTCTGGTGATAGATTTTGCCGCTTGACGTTGTATCCTTTCAAGCTTGTTTTTTTTTTGTTACCGTGTAGGGGTCCCATACTATGGCTCCATATTAAATTGTAAGATCCATTCCTAAAGGTCTAGATCATTGTTCTAATCTGACACAAATTTCAATAACTGGAATGCTACCTAAGTTGAATATATGGTGACCTACTAAAACAGCATTATCACTATTGAAATTGTGTTTAATACCATGATTGTTCAATGTCATTAACTTAAATGGAGACAGACATTTGACCTGAAAGGTGGTGTGGGAGTGCAAAATCAAAAACTAACTGACTATGATATATGGTTAAAGAATGAATATCAATTACATGGGTCAACATGGTCAAGGGCAGAGTTGTTATGAAATAACAATATGGCAGAGAAGTGGTTTCAAGTTTCATATAAAGCGACCTGACTGACATGAAATAAAAAATTAAATGAGTATCCCTATTTGTCTAATCTTCAAGGTGAAATAAAACTAGTAAAACAATATTATACTATTGTCTAAATCTACAGAAATATAATTTGCTTCAAGTAACAGATATAACTA
>JAASAO010004364.1:0-11813 GCA_017311375.1 Mytilus coruscus
AAACTTTTTCCTTTCATCGTGCATAGCTCATTTTCCGATTCACTTAAGGTTTCTAACGATCTTCTTACTTGTTCATTACATTCTAAAATTAAAATCCTACACAAATTGCCAAACTTTTATTCTCAGGCTAGACTGCGTAAAAGATGAATATTGTTTTGTTTGTGTACACACGGTGTTTTGAAGGCCGATGTCCAGTTTCGCTGAAAAAGAATTAATTTGCGCCACAACTTAATTACGCCAATTCTTTTTTTGCATCATTTTATTTTAAAAACTGCAGCATTCATTTGCGCCAATAAAACAATCATTTAATTGCCCAAATGTTATAGACTTGTTTGCAAATGTTTGTTCTTAGTGCACTGAGGAGGTCCTTTCCGGTATTTACAGGTACAAGTAGAAATACCGCAAAGGGCCTCCTTAGTGCACTAAGAACAAATATTGAACCAAGGACCTGATGGAATGATAGAATTGACACAAAAAACATGGCATATAGAATGAGACTTTCTAAAAGTACATAATTTCAAATTTTATAATCATATCTTTAGTAATTATAAAGATATTTAACAGTTGAAGTCAGTATTCTAATGTTACATGTACGTGTAAATAGGTTAATCGTTTCGAGGTAAATATGGCACAATTAAGTTCCATTTATTGGCGCAATTCATATTATAAGAAAAGAACAGATGGCCGCGTTTCAAACCTTTTCAATATGATGGTAGTTGGCACAAATTACACCTAATCGTTCTGACAACCCAGTAAATTCTTCGCCCGCGGATATGCATTTGACGTTAATCTTCCTTCAGTAACTTTACAATACCCAGTCGTGTCATTTCTGTATATTGTACATGTAGATAGCACGTGTGATACATGTATACACCAGAAATACCCATTCAAGTGAATTTTATCTTTAGAAGAACTCCATATCGGGTAACATTAAATATACATAAACATAAAATTACAATTAACAAAAATGGTAATAATAAGTTCAAATGTTGTTTTATTAAATCATTAAATGCACCTAAGTACGTATTTGTAAACTTATGCTATTACTTTATTTCATGTATCTTTTTGTATTCTTTTTGGTTTAAATTACCTTTTTTTTTTATCTTATTGACTTATTCGTAAATCGAAAACGCACAAACCTAAATAGAATCATATGGCATTGAATGATTTCTCTAACTCAAAACTAGTTATAGATGCTTCTTAATTTTATTTTTCTCGTTGGGTTCCTTGTCCATTAATTGGCGTATACGCCATATTCTTTTTTCGGTATTTGTGAAAAGCCGCTCATCGATCAATTTCAAAAGAAATCTTATACTCGTAAGTCATGAACATTGAAGTTCAACTTGCTATCAATTGTTCGTATACGCACAAAGATAAAATAAATGAAACACTTTTAAGCTGTTCTGGGAACAGTATATCTAATATATATGTTCCTGAGTTGTTTAAATCATGCAGTGAATTTTGAAAATATAGTTTTGCAAAACCGGTTATTTCTGTTTAATACTTTTCTGTCCCTTTTCTTAATAATTAGGACACGTCTCACTGGTTAATATAGAACTAGTCAGCCATGAATAATTCCAAACAACAATTTTTTATTGGTTTGTCCTGAAACTACTATAACACATAGTAGTCTCAGGTTTGTCATACTTGCTTATATTATCAATTACGTATTGTTTTCGGCTGAGACTACTACATGTATAATAGTTATAGTAGTCTCAGTTTTCGGCAATATTGTTACAATATCCTTTAGAATTTTAAATTGCTTTAGTCATTTAATATATATATATATATATATATATTTTGTTCATGATTAATAAATTAAGATTGATAATATAATTGCATCATTTTTAAGCATTATTTATATGACATTGTAATATTTATTAAACGTGCATACCGATTTGATTGGCAAATAACTGTTAAAACACTTGACGCCATATTAATATTATACATGAGCGTTTCGGAAAAAGTATGCAGATATTTAATCATCGGCTCTCAGGATAGTTTTCTTGTAGGTTAAAAGAAGGGAGAAAATATACCTCTAAGTAGTAAAACTTTAAGATTGGTATTCTTTAAATTGTATAACTTTAATTTTCTGGCTTTCTCCTCAATTTTTAAATTATCTGGAGAATCAAGTTTTAATGCCAGATCTTTTATTATAGGTTCTGTTAAATGAAAGACATGTAGTACATGTATTCTATTTTCAGGAATAAATTTATTCACAATGATATAGAAATTAGGGATGATTTAGAAACTGGCATGTTGTGTATACACCTTTCTATTGGTGAACACTATATATGTTGCCCACTAGCTGTCCTTGTGTGCTTTTTGTTGTTTGATTGCTGTCTCGTTGTTGTTAAACCCACTATGATCTCCTACAGTTTCAGTTCCGTTTGATGTACGTTTAATTCGGTTTAAAACAAACCATATTTGATAGGGTTATTCAATATATATTTCCCTTAAGACTTTGCTCAGAGGAAAGTAATAGAATAGGTTTGTATATACATTTTAGTGCAAAGTTAACAATACAAGAAAAAGTTTCACTTTTCAATTTTTAACTCCCCAAAATTTTAAACTATTAATTTTGAAGACGTGTTTCATCTAAACGAAGTCTAAATGGTCACTAACTTACCAGTTTATTGTTTCCTATTTGGCACACACCTACATATAAACCACATTGTAAATACAATTTCATTGGTCGTAGTAAATTCTATTGAGCACACAACAAATCCATTTTTTTAAAATGAAGAAAAATAATATTTTGTTTTTCTTTGAAAGACGGAGTTAATACTTTAAATTACATTGTGCACAAAAATCCTTAAATCTTCCTAGGAATGAGAAACTCTTTTCTTCATAGAAATGTTTGAAATAGTTTACACTGGACATTAAACACCTTACAATCAATCAACTAAAATATATCCAAGGATTTTCATTATGCATGTACATGTATATAAATGCCGGATACCATATACATATATTGAATAATCAATAAAATATAGTGCTGTCAAAAGAAAAATTATCATTAGGATATCAAAATAATTCAGTTTTCTTTCAAAATGATTTGCAAACAGTCCTCTTTCCAGAGCATTTTTCTGTCTGTGCTTTCGCTCTGTGTGGGTTAATTATTTGAAGCATAAAGTTTATAAATCGATCTCTGAAACACATTATATATATAGAAGTCAAAGTAAACATTAAACTTATGCATGGCGGAAAAGAAATATACGAAAACGACAGGTGCAATGTGCATGCAGCCTTGCAAATGATATTTAAAAAATGTATTTAATTTATACAACTTAGGACTTTAATTTAAGTATTGTTGATGGGATGTTGAAGTTTCCAGAACATAGAAAATACACAAGAAAATCTATCAGTACTACACTAGTCTATCAAAATGTGCTTGGTGTCCATTTTACAATATATTGTTTAAGAATTTAGTGTTTTCTTATTCATTCTGACATCTGTGTCCCTGGATCTGGACAAGAAATTGCGAAGACGTTATGCTTATCAGTTTACCTTTAAAAGATTTTCAACAGAATATTATATATATATAATTTTTTAATTTTGTTTTTCTTTGAAACAAAATGGCCCTAAAGCTAAATGTCATCGTCAGATGTATAATGGAAGGCGATAAACACTTTAGAATATACACCACCTGCTGGATCTTTTACCTGGACACATATCTTGTTACGTAACAAGTACGAATGTAAAATTATCGATATGGTATATTCAGTCGAATATACACGGTATCTCAGGACTGGGGTATTTAAGATATTTTGATCTGATAATGTATGTAAATTTATTTGTGCTTTATGTCAAAAAAGCATTTAACCATTTTATTTTCAAAACTTCTTTAAAATGAGTTGACTTTGAGCATATATTTATTTTCACAACCGGAGACAAATCACTAATTTCCAATTATAAACCAATCTCATTATTATCAGCAGTGGGCAAAGTATTTGAAAAAAAAATGTATTTAAAATGTATTTTATCACTTAATTAGTTATATTTCAAATATATGCAGGAGTTCCACAAGCCTCTGTATTAGGTTCCTACTATTCCTTATTCATGTATATGACATAGCTGGTAATTTGATAAGTCTAACTCGAGTGTGCTGATGAAACATCCCTTTCTTATTCAAGTAATAGTCCTTACACAATAGAGGATGTCTTAAATAGCGATTTAGAGCAAATTTCAGCATGGTCTAAGGATTGGTTTATTGATTTTAATCCTAACAAGACAATTACTATGCTATTCTCCTGTAATTCTTCTCCAGATGAAATTAAAATAGAACTTCAATATCAAGTAGTAGAATTGTCTCCTGTCATAAACACTTAGGTATTACTTTTGATTCCAATGGTAAATTCTATACAATATAGAAAACGTTTTAAAGTGTGCAAGCACAAGATTAAATTTCTAAAAAAATTGAAATATGTATTGACTAGGAATTATCTTATTCGCATAAACTTAACACTTATAAGACCAATTATGTAATATGCACGTGAGTCATGGGATGGTTGTACTCAACAAGATTCCGACAATCTAGAACATGACGTTTAGTTGGAAGCAGGAAGATTAGTAACTGGGTTGCCCGTGTTTGCTAGTCCGGAAGTTATATATTTTCAGTGGTACAGGCCGACATTTGGTAGTGAACAGAAGAAAATCCAAAAAGCTCAATATGTTCTATTCTTCACATAAAGTGGGACTACCTCTACGATTTGCCATGTTGTCCTGCATTTTTCTTTAAATGTAATCTCAATGTAAATGTAGTCCTGCTTTTTTTATTTTACACTCTATTCTGTCCTGCCTTTCTTAGTTATTAATTTTTCCTGAGTTGTTTTACATAAAGTCATCATGCCTTTTCTTTTTGGCAAGATGCCCATACTGCCTTTTTTCTCTAAACTCCGGTCATGCCTTTTTTTCAATTTGCATACGTCAGACAAACTTCTTCGTGCATGTGACTTCATATTTCAAAAGGGATAAGAAATGTCTTAATTGATAAGTTCTACATTGCATTTAAAAATCCATTGAAAGAATATTGTATAATTAGAAATCATTGTCCGCTGTTGGAAGTCCAGTTTCGCCATTTTTGACAAGCACGATATTTCAGGGGTTTCGATTGTTAAACTCGTTAAATCAATTAACGAAAATATTCCATCTCAACATGAGAAAGAGTGGCTCATTAACCTCTATCAATGTTTATCGTTTATAAGATGTTGTACTTTCAATGCTATTTATAAACGCAGAGTAAAATTTTAAATGTTTGGTATACAAATTTTAAACTAATCAACTTAAAAATATTCAGAAGACAATGGGAAATATCGAAGAATCATTATTTATTTATTATATTGTAACAATTTTTCTTCACAAAGGCTTATAATGATAAATGAAATCAATGTTTTTGCTGTCAATATTACAATTTATGTATTGCTCTCTGGTGATGAGTCTTTTGAGTTCTGACGAAAATTACAGTGTTTTTCTATTTGTACAAAAGTATATAAAAGTACCAAGCGTTCTTCTCAACTTTGACAACCTTATTCTGTAACAGATCTTACTAGAACATGATCATTTTATGCTCTTAAGGATACGGTAATCGAATGATCTTTATGATTGACTATTGTATTCTTATACAGGGCGGATCCAGGATTTTGGAAAGGGGGCGGAGTATGTAAAGTTTTGGACCTATTTTGGCTAAAACATAAAATAAATGTAAAATGCACTTTTAACGGTTCCTGACGTGGGGCATGTATATTTTATAGTTAAAGTGTAAGGGTTGGACATTTTGATGCCGTATTCTCCCATTAATTGTCTATTATAAAATGATTGGATGGATCCAAAGTTATGTACTAATATATTTAATGTGGATTTGTCAGTAAAAAATGGACATGGAAAATTCTCGTTTGTTGTAAGGTTAGTTAGCATAACCTCACAGATTTCTTGTTGAAAACAAGATATACGGCCATTCAATGAAATTTACAATACGACAGACACGAACAAAGACAAACTAGCAATTTTTATCCAAATGTTTGGTTGAAATGTTTCACCCAACAAGGGAAGTGAGGGGTTCCAAATCAACCAAAGGCTACGAATGAGTAAACCATGACAACGAAGTTGTGAATGACGGTCGACAAATGGAGACATAAAGGCCACACCGAGCAGGCAGGTTGAAGTCGGGCCTTGAAAAAAGTATTCAGCATATCAGTTCGGCGAAACAGACATTCCGGTCAGATATGGGATTTACAACATGCAAACCCCCGGCCCCAAAAAAATTACGCCCGTTTTTCATTCATCATGTTCATTTAATGCTCAATAATTCTGTTGAAAATCTTTGTTTCTAATAGCAAAAAAGTGGACAAGATTACCGGTATTGTTTTCAATCCAGATACGGCCAGAATTTTGTTTAAGACAAAATTCAGGGTCAGAATTTTTCTCTAAAATATCTCAGACTGCCCCTCAAATCAAATGGTCCGTACCTTAGATTTTAAATCTATCTAGAGCTTACTGACTGGGGATTATTATTCAGCAATGTTATTAATGGGCTGGGGCGTGTGGGGTTAAATATGTTTTCGTAGGTAAATAATATTGCTGTGGAACTTTGAGAGTGTAATTGAGTATTACTTTCTGTTTGGTGGAATTGTGAAATAGAAGTCAATACGTTCTTGCTCGATCCTTACTCGCTTTGAAGGTGTCATGCTTGTCATCCTCAGCCTAAGCAATGTGTTACTGTAATTTGAATTTCAAAATGACTGAGTGACGTTTTTCGACGCACTGGTCAACTCCAGTAGCGAATCACATGACTTTGACATAATCAATAATATATTACAGTAAATACGAGAGAAAATATCTTTATAAGTAAGAATTGTCGCATAAAAATTAAATACACGGAAATGGCAAAGTTCACGAGTCAAGTCTGATAAATCATTTTACAAAAAAAAAAAAAGTCAAAGCAAGGGGAGGGGCGTACGCCCTCACGCCCCTCTGGATCCGCCACTGGTAGAGGGCGTACGCCCCTTGCTTTCACTTTTTTTTTTTGTAAAATGATTTATCAGACTTGACTCGTGAACTTTGCCATTTCGTGTATTTAATTTTATGCGACAATTCTTACTTATAAAGATATTTTCTTTATTAAAATTGAAAATCCAACTGATTAAAAGTCGTATTGACCTCTAAAATTCTATCACAGAAAACAATTACTTGTAGTATCTCAAAATGTCAAAATATAGCCCGTTTTATAATCGCGCAGTGGACATAATTGTTATATTTTTATTCAGACATTCCACATTTTATCAACCGTTTCAGAACTATTTTTGAAGATAACGAATCCGTGGTTTCATTGCACATTTAACGCAAAATACATTTTCAATTCTTTATTTACACTCAAACACAAATATGTGTTACATGAGGACAAATTACAAATCAAATGCAATAAATGACAGAATAGACAGGAAACTAGTAACTTATAAGTTATAACTAATAATAATAGGTCTTACGCCAATTCATGAGGGCGTGCCAAATTGTCACGAATGTCTAATCAGGTTTTTCTGTTGTTCAAAGTTTGACGTGCGGTGATGTTTGAACAGTGTTGAGTGTATTTACATTTGTCATTTCGGAGCCTTTAATATCTTACTATGCTGTATGGATTTTGCTCATTGTTGAAGGCCGTACAGTGACCTTTGATTGGTCATTTCTACGTTATTCAGTCTCTGGTTAAATTCTCTCATTAGACATTATCCCATCATAGATGATCAGATGTGTTATAAAAAGAAAACTACATTATCGTATCTCGGATATATATCTATTAAATATAAAAAGAAAACTTTAGTACGATTGAGTACAACAAAGGCTTTGCCTTATTAAATCCTTGATGCTGTCTCCTTCAGACTGTCAAACACCGTCTACCGTATTGTTAACGTGGTATTATATGTGATAAATTGCTGTAAATAATAGTAAACTGAGTCTTTACTCTGGTCCAGTTTATATATTACTCTATATTATATTATACTTTTTGTTTTTGAGACAAGGCTATGCATAATTTGTCAAAAGACAAGCACAATAACCCCAAAGCGAATTGGGAGAAGTGGTTTCGTATTTCGTTATAGAAAAAATACTAATAGTAAAATAACTACTCTCGTACGGTGTCGCGTTTATATCTTTTAAAACATTGGTGCAATTTGATGCAAAAATAATGACCATAAAATGTCAGGTTTGCGAGATCAGACAGTAACCTAACAACTAAACAATTGAAAATCTAGGGATCAATGTTTAACATTCGTCAGCCATGAGCAATTTTCATAAATAAAACATGATTTAGTAGAATACTTTATGAGTAAAAAGAGAGTACCATAGATTTGTTATTAACCACAAATGCTTAAGGGTACAAATCAGTATTCAGGAGTTACCCTTTTGCATTACACCACATTACAACAGAAATTAGAAAATAGGGCCTGGAAGTATTTCTAAGACATTGTTGTTTTCCTGTTCTATGTAGCTTTCTTTCTGGCAAACACGGTGTTATATTTTATAAATGCTGACAGGCACCGACCATTGAAAAACCATCGATCTGTTTAAAATGAGAAATGAAAATAATTGTTTGTTTTTTGTTTTTTTTTTTTATGGCAAATAAGAAAAATGACCGTTCGATTTAAAATTGTTTAAAATTATTTAGAAATAGATTTATGAAAATAATGTATTTTAATGCGAAAAGGCTAGACTTTAATTTGTGGTGTAGGGATGTGATTGAGTGGTTTTGTTTACAATTATTTCCCATTATTTCCGTCGTGAAAATCTGCAATAATTATTGTTTCATCATGTTGTTTGATTTTCACATTATAACAAAACTAAGAATATGACGGATGAATTTATAGTTAGTTGTTTAATGTCCAGTGGTAACTATTAGATGTATCATTAGGAGGACATTTACAATGTTATAAATATGAACAAGGTCAAGGTATCCTTTGTTATGCAAACATGTGTATCACGGTACAAGCGATGACCTATAGACCGTGTGTATCATATGTTTATTTAGGGTGGGTTGCTCTGAATAAAGGAGGTATAGATACAGGAAATTAAAGAAAAAAAATTATAAAATTAGAATAGAGTATAACAGGCAAAATAAAGAACAGAGGAAAATGGTTTAAGAAAATTAAAGAATAGAGGAAATGGTCTAGTTTTTGCCGGACAATCGTTGATGATTGTTTAAAGTCAAGTGCATTTATAGGTAAAATAATACTCAATCGTTTGTACATTGGTAGGATTTATGTTTGAGGTTGATGAGGCACATAATGAGTAATTGTTTTTATTTGAAATTTCTCGAATATTTGGGTGTTTTTTCGTCTGATTTAAAAATGAATAAAAAATCTATAATCTAAAAAAATGGTTTAATACTCAGCAGACTGTAGTTTACTCGCACATTCACCAAGTCCGTATTTCTACGGCTTAAAAAATCATAACTGTATCTTTTAATTTGTTTAAATTTATTTCAGTGTTTATTTTTCAAACTTTTATGTAAATAATGTTGGATCAACATCGAGTCAGATTAAATTATAATTTATTAAATTATTAATTAAAACTAAAACATCCATCCAATCTAAATTTTACGCATATTATCACCTATATAAAAGATTTAACAGAACACAATTCATGTTTTATATTAAAAAAACATATACGCGAAACGAAACTATGCACGCCAAGAAACGATGTACGCTTAACGATACGATATACGCTAAACGAAACGATGTACGCTAAACGATACGGTATACGCTAATGAAACGATGTACGCAAAACCATACGATTTACGATACAAGGGCGCTTATGTTATCGTTAATGGTATGGTTTATGGTACATGGTTTCATTCGTACATCATTCGTTCAGCGTCCGTACAACGTTCGGTCAGCGTTTCGTTTGCATTCGTACACCGTTCGGGAAGCGTACGTACATCGTTCGGGCATCGTCCGTACATGGTTCGGGCATCGTTCGTATTGTTAACTTTTACGTTACACGGACTGTACCCTTAGGAACATTTAGTGGAAGTTTGAAGGTATTTGGCCCAGTAGTTTCAGGGAGAAGATTTTGAAAAGTTTACGACAGACGACGACGACAGACGACGGACAACGACGGACGTCAAGTGATGGCATAAGCTCACATGGGGCCCTTCGGTCTCCGGTGAGCTAAAAGGGGTAGGGGTTACCCCAATGGACTTCCCCTATATTTCATTTGATTAGTTTTATTGTCCCATACAAGAATATATATGGTTTAGGTGTGGGGATCTCTACCGTTTACAAGTTCTTACACAGAAAGAAGGTGGGGATGACCCATGGGGACTTCATCTATATTTCATTTGATTTGATATATTGTCCCATACAAGAATATATATGGTTTCTGGGTGGGAATCTTGACCGTTTACAAGCTGTTAAAAAGAAGAGGGTGGAGGTTACCCCAATGGACTTACCCTATATAACATTTGATTTGTTTTATTATCCCATACAAGAATATATATGGTTTAGGGGTGGGGGATCTCAACCGTTTACAAGTTCTTAAACAGGAAAAAGGTGGGGGTGTCCCCAGGGGACTCGACTTTTATTTCATTTGATTTGTTTTATTGTAATATACAAGAAGAAAAATGGTTTCAGGGTGGGGATCTTGACTGTTTACAAGTTTTCAAAAAAAAGGGGATGGGGTTTACCCCAGGGGACATCCCCTAAATTTCATTTTATTTGTTTTATTGTCCCAAAAAAGATTATATATGGTTTAGGGGTGGGGATCTCAACCGTTTACAAGTTTTCAAAAGAAGGGGTGGGTTTACCCTCGTGGATTTCTAAATTTTACTTGATTTGTTTTATTGTCAAATACAAGAATAAATATGGTTCAGGGTGGGATCTCAACCGTTTACAATTTCTCAAACAGAAGGGGTGGGGTAACTTCCCTATATTTCATTTGATTTCTTTTATTGTCCCATACAAAAATATATATGGTTTAGGGGTGGGGATCTCGACCATTAACAAGTTCTCAAATAGACACCCTCGGGGTGACCCCAGGGGACTCACCTTTTATTTCATTTGATTTGTAACATACAAGAATATATATATGGTTTCAGGGTGGGAGCTTGCATATTTACAAGTTTTCAAAACTAGAGGCTCCCAAGAGCCTGTGTCGCTCACCTGATTCTACTTTGGTTTTGGAAATCATGTAAAAATAGACAAAAATCATAACAGATATCCTAATAATGATTGAGGCCAAATTTGGTTTAATATTGGCCCTGTAATTTAATCAAAAGCAGAAGACTTTGTAAAGTTTACAGAAATTACCAATAAATTCATTGAAATTGTAGAAAATGACTTTATAAGGACAATGACAAATCAGCTACAAAGTAACAACACTTGGTCAGCACCTCAAAAGAAACATTCATACCATGTTTGGTTTCAATCCATTAAGCGGTTTTCTAGAAGAAGACATTTGTATATATTTCCCATAGGGTCCTTTGTTAAACTAAGTCCCCCGTTGGCAGCCATCTTGGTTGATGGATTTGCTACAAAGTAACAACACTTGGTCAGCACCTCATAAGGAACATTTATGCCATGTTTTATTTCATTCCATTTAGTGGTTCTCAAAAGAAGATATTTGTATGTATATTCCATAGGGTCCTATGTTAAAGTAAGTCCCTCTCTGGCGGCCATCTTGGAAGATGGATCGGCTTCAAAGTAACAACACTTGGTCAGCACCTCATAAGGAACATTCATGCCATGTTTGGTTTCATTCCATTTAGTGGTTCTCTAAAAGAAGACATTTGTATGTATTGTCCATAGGGTCCTATGTTAAATGAA
>JAASAO010003795.1:0-11769 GCA_017311375.1 Mytilus coruscus
ACACTTTTTCGTTGGATATATAGCAGTTTGACAAACACTAATTTTGATCATTGAGAAGCTTAATATTTCCGTAACAATAAAACGTGATTAAAACGTTCAGCTGATTTTAACAGAGTTATCTCCCTGTATTGTTATGTACCATCTTAAGATGGGTAGTATATATGAAGTTTATCATGAGTGTTAAATACAATACACAGCTTCTGATTAGCATGAATCATATTTAGTTTTAGCATCAACGTTCGAGTTCACTTTAGAATAAGTTGTTCCATGGTTTTAAATAGAAAACAAATTTTAGGTTTTATATATGCATTATATCTAATTAATATTTACATATTAATATGAATGAACAGAAAATATGGTATATTTAAATGAGACATCGACCTAGAAATCTAGAGGACAACATAAAGTCTTAAAAAATAAGAGATAGTTTATTACAATATGCCACAATCATACTTGTATGCACAAGTCTGAAAAATGTAAAATTAGGAAAACAATACATATGATTTACCATCAAAACCTACAAATACCTAAATCAAACCCACTAAGATATTACAAAATACAAACGCTTAAGACGTTAAGACGTTAAGAGGCATTGTCGGTAACTATCAATTATTGTCCTTATTATGACCGGAAAGTGAAAAAAAAATCTTTTCTTTTAATGTTTTGATATATGGTAGCATACATGATTGGTAATTCATATACATGTTACTGAAGTTGTATATCCACTGTTTCCATGGTAACGGGTAAATAATATTGTTGCAAAATGTGAAATGTTACAGTATTGAGTTTTATTTTGTACATGTTATGCTGCCCATCAAGGGCCCTTGATTGGAATAATAAAAAATTATTGCGTATTGTTTTCCTTTTATCTTCACGAAATCGTTGCGTGTAGATTATCATAAGTTTTTAAAGCATTGAATGAAAATAACCTTATAATTTGTTGGCGTCCCATACGCTTTTCTGGATTTACCTTCATCATGAACGTTCAAATGCAAACATTCGAAAGTTAGGGTGTATGTAGTAAATAATGTCGAATTGTATTTGAAGAGCTAAAGTCCCTAAAGCTTCAAAGGTATGAAGGGCCGTTCGGGTCATAATTCATTTTGTTACACGTACACTAGAGGTTCGGGTAACAGGTCATTCACGTACCCTAGAGGTACACGTAACAGTTTGTTCACGTACCCTAGACGTACGCTGTTTGTTCACGTACCTTAGAGGTACGCTGTTTGTTCACGTACCCTGTAGGTACGCGTAACTGTTTGTTTGTGCAGCTAACCGCAACATAAAACCTGTTATCCCTTTCCCTGAATAATGGATTATATGTGTCAACATCATTTCATTATCCAATCAAATTCCACTTGTACCATTTTCAAAATTAATCGATCATTAAGGTTAAAACTGTATTGTTCACAGATATAGGATGGAGTATATATACGAATAACCTTGAAATGATTGATGATAACTTTCGTCACTGGCGGGATCTGCATACAAAACCTCTCAAACGCAGGCATTAAAATTTTCCTTTACATTATTTAAAATGTATTTGCATCCTCCATTTAAAATGTTGTAAAAAGGCCTGATTTGATTGGTCAATTAGTATTCCCAGCAGATGAGTTCATTCTGCATAGGGTATAAAGGTTATTTCGCATACGTAAACAAACAGGTACGTGTACCTCTAGGGTACGTGAACAAATAGGTACGCGTAACTCTAGGGTACGTGAACAAAGTGTAACGTGTACCTCTAGGGTACGTGAACAAAGTGTTACGTGTACCTCTAGGGTACGTGAACGACCTGTTATGCGTACCTCTAGCGTTCGTGTAACAAAATGAATTATGACCCGAACGGCCCTTCATACAAAGGGGATGGGATTACCCACTGTATATGATCAATTTGTTTAATATGGTTGTTCTGGATAATTTTTACAACTCGAATGTTAACTTGAATATATTTGAACAGAATATCAAGCAATAAATAATAAAAGCAGTCTAGATGTTTTCTAAATTTAATTTTGCACCCGGAATTCAGCCGTATTTGTCGAACTTGCTAGACTTTAAGTCTGCAAGACTTAAATTGTTTACACGAACAAAATGTTTATCTGTGAACCAAGTCTTATATAGAATGAATCTTGGAGAGTCACACTTTCCTCGTTGAACACTTCCTACTCAGTGAGTGTTCATGTTAATTCATATATGCCCTTAAAGTCAACGCATGTTTTATGAATTATTACCAAAGTATTTGGAGGATTTTAGCTACAACTTGGTATAAATTTCATGTGGATATGTTCCTATTCGTAACAAACGATATTGTGTGTACTCGATTAAGCTTTCAACCAACTGTTGCTAGTAACCGTTGCACGAACGGTTTGAATCAAGATTTATTTCCATGAAATTGCACAGGCAAAAAGAAGCTAAACATAAAGCACATTCATATTTTTATCTAATGTTCGCCTGTAATATTGATATAACAGTATATAATAAATCAGTTGATTTGTTTTTTGAGGTAGGCTTTTAAAAATATGATAGAATAAGAGCTATTTTAACATACAAATTTGACCCCATTTAAAATGAATTAATGATGTAGATAAATACAAAACCTGTTCCTCTCTGTGAATTCCTTGTCCAAATTAACAGCATGTGCTCTTCAATCATCAACAAACTTTAATTAAGAATTAATAAGTACGAATTCTTCGCATTCTTTAATATAAATTAATATTGTAAGTTATTGTAGCAGTCCAAATTAATTATCTATACCATTCTTATATTAATTTTCATTTTCGCAAAATCGTCATACACACGTGTGAGAAATTTTACCAAAGTTAAAAGTACGAATTAAGGATCAAATAAAAGATACACTAATAAAATATTCAAAGATCGAACACAAGTGTAATTACAATTAATTATGAGTACAAATGTATATGACATATGAGTATATGACAATTATTCTAGTCGTTTAAATTCAATGATTCAAGAGTTGGTGTTTTTTTTTTTTTCATCGGCCACAGAAAAGTTAATACTGATTTGTCAATATTTTTTCAGTTTACATTTGTATTTGTTTAGATTGCATTTTTAGAAAGAAAAAAAATCTTAAGATGTTGATAAGAAAGATGAGGAGAGTGCCATTTTCTCACTCGATATGAAATCTCAGCTCCCTCATCCTCTCAAGAAAAAAAAAAATTCTGCTGCAATGATCGATATAGATTACTTGAATAATAATTACTAATTTCAAAATCATGCAAGGACTATATGTAATTATAATATGAAATCAACGCAATTTTGACACGTTAACGAATATAAACAGTAACACGTGTTTTAGAAAGAGTTTCATAGTTATTATTTTAATAATTCCAACTTCTGTTAACATTCTTTTTTTTATAAATAAACGAGGCAAAAGCAATACCTATATATATGATAACAAACAGAAACACAAATCTATATTTAGAATCTAATTAAAAGGCCGAGTCAACTCAGTTCGTTTAAGGTCTCTTTGATTCATGCACTTGTGCACAACTGAATTATATCCTAAAGAATCATCAACAAAGTGTTCTAGAAACGTTGAAATCATTATCAAATAAAACGTTAAGCTAGTTTTTGCTGATATGCACTTCAATTCGTTTAATTTTCTCATGACGAATAAAATAATCTCATGCATTAAATGATACCTCCTAAACAACACTAACCGTTGAGTTACGTACCAACCGTACCTGATACGTAGCAAATCGGGGAAACCTCTACTAGCGTGTTAAAGTTACATTCTTAGGCATTTATATAACTTAATTTAGTAACAGCATCAGTTTATCTTCAAACTGATCCACGCACAGATAGATTGAATGTTGATTGTTGCTATTTTTAGATACTATACTAGTATATATTATACTGAATACCCAGACTTTTAACAGTCACTCCACTGGTATGGAATACACCATATTTTGCAATGTTAATTGCAAGACTTCAAATGCTGTGTATCTTCTACAGTGTAAATGTGGTAAAGAGTATGTTGACGAGTCAGAACAGCCATTTCACAAACGTATGAACGGCCATCGTACGTAGCCATGGTAGCGACTATGAATGCATTAGCTAGACCTTCCTCTCAGTCGACATTTGAGATCCCTGGCCACACTAAGGCAGATCTCAATCGACTGACCATTACAATCGTAGACCACAACACCGCTTGGTCTAGGAGGATAGAATCACTCAAGAAAGATTTTGGATAAGAAAATTAAAAACTTTGGCACCAAATGGGATCAATGAAAATTAAAGGTGTAGTTCTAATTCGCGCAGTGCTTTTCATTTGGGTTATATTACATATTATTACGCAGTCTCTGTTGCTATTCCTTTACCATTGTCTACTCTGAAATTCTAGAATTATACCAGTTTAAATCGCAGGATGCTATTCACTAGGGATGTATAAATATGCAGCCACGGTCAATTACTTAACCTTTGACAAAATTAAAATTTTAAAATTATCAAACTGCTATTAATTGGGATGTGTAAATACGCAGCCTCTGTTGTAATTACTTTACCTTCGTCAAATTATACCATAACATGTTCTTGGATTAATTTGCACTTCTCATGAGTGCAAATTAGAACCACACTTGTTTTAATGGTAGAATCATCAAATTTGGCAATAATGTACCTCTGGGATAGGTAAAACAATACAAACAAATTTTGTTGTGGCTCGCCTGGTTCGGCAACTGGAGTGAAAACAGTGACAAAATCCTATAGGATATTATTTTCTCCCATATGATTTTTAAAAATCCTACAGGATTTTATGAAATCCTATAGGATAAAGTCATAATCCCGTAGGATATTTTTCATATCCTATGGGATATTTAAATCCTATCGGATTTATTTATCCTATAGGAAAATTTATCTCCTATGGGATAAAATTAATATCCTACGGGATTTAAAATCCTGTAGGATTTTCAAAAAAAATGTTAAATCCGATGGGATTTTTTTTATCCTATAGGATTATCATGAACGACTTTTTCTCAGAAACAAATGTCCCTTAGGATTATTTTTCTCCTAAGGGATTTATTTTGTCCTGTGGGATGTTTTCTCTCCCATAGGATAATTTTTCTCCTACCGGATTTTTTTCTCTCCCTTAGGATAAATTTTGTCCTGTAGGATACTTTGTTCTCCTTTAGGATAAACTTTGTCCTATAGGATTATTTTTTTCTCCCATAGGATAAAATTTGGATACGTTTTGTCATCTAAGATGGTTTTGTCAGTTTTGTTGGTATTTTAAAAACGTTTACAATACTGTTATGATTGTCAATGCAAATAATTTGTGTGGTCCAGACTAAGGAGCATCACAAATCAATAGGAAAGATATTAAGACAATAAAACTGTTTAGCTTGTATTGTTGGATTGCAGTCTCATATATATCACAGCGATTCCGAAATGATTTACTTTTATCAAATCAGCATTTTTTCATTCTTATTGGTGAATCGTACTAAACAAAATGAATGACATTTCAATATCATATAAAGTTGTCGTTAATGCAATATCTCCAATGGCTATTTTCGGTAATTTCCGTTTCATGCATGGATTGATATTTGCTGAACGTTTAGTGGCAAATATTTCATGCATGTTATTGACGACCTTGAAATCTTATAAAGACCAGACCATACGGAAACAGTTAAGTAAATCTCCTCCAACAATTAACAATTTAAACAGATTGTAACACAACTTCTAATCAAACAGGAATCTGATGTTCAGTAGTTGTCGTTTGTTGATGTGGTTCATAAGTGTTTCTCGTTTCTCGTTTTTTATATAGATTAGACCGTTGGTTTTCCCGTTTGAATGGTTTTACACTAGTCATTTTGGGGCCCTTTATAGCTTGTTGTTCGGTGTGAGCCAAGGCTCCGTGTTGAAGACCGTACTTTGACCTATAATGGTTTACTTTTATAAATTGTGACTTGGATGGAGAGTTGTCTCATTGGCACTCATACCACATCTTCTTATATCTATCAGACCTAGATGCATAGGGTCCTTGAGAATATTCAGATAAATGTTCATTTTGGTTTTGATTATGTTCTTTGTCTGCACTACGTGACATGCAAATGCAAAAAGTAATAAATGTTCTCTGTCCAGTCCGATTGATTAATAAATAATGTTTTGTTTGTTTGTCTTAATTCAAAACTGTGCCTGTTAACTTCAATGAATAAAATCGTATTGAAAAGGCCTATAAAATGTAATATATTTAGAATCAAGTAATAAAATTGAGAATGGAAATGGGGAATATGTCAAAGAGACAACAACCCGACCAAAGAGCAGATAACAGCCGAAGGCCACCAATGGGTCTTCAATGCAGCGAGAAAATCCCGCACCCCGAGGTGGGCCTCAGCTGGCCAATGTAGGTTTGAGTGGCTCGCTCAAAACTGGTATAGATGAGATATTTTGGCAAGATTGACAATCGTTCTTAAATTGAAATGCAATGTATTACATGAAAATAAACACTTTTATTTTAGTCTTCCGTCATTTCCTTCACACGTCTTAACTAAGAAATCACCCCTTGAAAATCTATTCTTACATGTCTTAGTTCCATAATAAATTGACATAATCTTATATGATAGACCGTGAACAGTAGATCTAAGAACGAAAGAAAAAATCTAAAAAAGAAATAGATATTACTGTTCATCCATGTAGTGGTTTTCAAAGAGATAACTGAAAAAAGGCCGTTAAAGTTTCCATAATTATCGAAACATATACATGGAAATATTACTTTATAGCATTGTGCAATATCTTGCCTTCGTATACTGTTTACAAGGAATTATTTATGAAGTTGTTTGATAAATGTTGTTTGTTTTACGTCCTGTGGCAAATATTTCATGTATGTTCATAACGAGAACACATTAATTACAAATACAATTGGTAGGCCCTTCATAGCAAAAATAAAAGGTCGACTGTGAGGATGGACATGAAACTTGGAATGCCACTGAAAAATGAGGGTATATTGGATAAAAACAGAAATTTAGCCTTGCAACAGCTGGCCACACACGGATCCCTCAAATAATTGCTGCAAGAGTACCTAATGTGCAGAAAGCGTTCGTGCATGAAATCTACTCTGAAGTCGACCATCGATATTCAAGTGAAGTTTTCAATGATATCAATTGGTTAAATACTTTTTGCTGGCTTAAGTAAAAGGAGAGTTCTTTGAGATTGGATAATTTATTGCACTTTAGTTTTTTGGTATGATATTCTATTTTTCTGACAGCTTCGGATTTCTCGTGGTAGTTTTTTGCCTCTAGTGCGGGAGGTCGTGGGTTCGAACCCCGGCCGGGTCAATACAAAGACGTCAAAATTTGTACTTGCTGTTCCTCCGCTAAGCAAGTGGCATTAATGATTAAAAACAAAGATCCACGTTCATCATCTACTCTACCGTTAATATATAGTGAAATTTCTTGTACTGATTTTTATTTCATGTACCTGTTTTGATTTCCACTGATAGAGATTAAAAATGGGATGGTTAAACTTTCCATTCACACAAAATATTTCTGTGCCTGTTGGGATATCTTTAATGATAGGTAATATTAAATTAGCTCCTTACTTTATTTATAGGGATCTCTCTATTATAAAATACTGCATGTTGACTCTAAATGTCTTGATTGTCTGTGTCGTTGGGTTGTTGTCTCATCAATATTTCCCCTTATCCCCTTTTATTCGAACACAAAGGGTTGACTTGAGTATAGAAGTATTGTCCTCTTGACTTTTCCCGCTCGACAGTAAACCTTGCTGAAAATTACGTCCGTTTGGAATAAGATTGATCTTTGGCAAGGATAAAAGTCACTAGAATAAAGTTGAACCATGATTAAAACCTTACGGTAAGCTATTACCACCCCAACCTACCCCTTTTTCAACGGTAGATGAATGCCCCCCTCAAATCCCCCCATAAAAACGAAAATGAGTTAACAGGCTATAACGGCCTCTTTAAGTAAATGCTTTATTGTGTTTTTTTTTTAAATAAATGCCTATTGCAGCTCAAATTTCCCGGTTTTGGACAGAATAAAAATAAGGAGATGCGGTTCGATTGACAATGAGACAACTATTACACTATTACTATCCACCAAAGTTCAGATGAAGCTGATGAAAGCAAAGTCTGGATTTGTACTCTAATACCGTCAGATTATCGATATAACCGGAGATAATCAAACAAAGGCACTGTAAATGTTTGAAATTATGATATTTCACTTGCCTGTTTTTCCCGATCCTATTTTGGACCCCTGCTTCTAAGCGGTACATGTGTTATTAGTCATGCACGATTAACTTTTGCTAAATAAGTTGTCTACGCTGGGTTATTTAGCGGTACGTCTAAAAACCGCTCAGGACCTCCTGAGTGCACTCAGGCCATAAAAATGCACCCAGGACATGTAATAGATGTGTTAGCGAGCGTTAAGGATATGCATTCGATAGGCTATTTAATTTTGATCTTATATTTTTTGTTTTTATAAAATCAATTCAATATTTGAGAGGTTATTTAAGTTTTTTTATCGGCACGCGCCGTTATTTGGGATATGTCATGCACGACCGAGGATCATAATCAATACCAATTATCGTGTTGATTAGGTCGTTTGATCTTTAATAATTAGGAGTGTCACTGTGATTAGTGATGGTAATAAACACATACCAGTAAACTTGGTAAACCATTAAAAAGGGTTCCTTTGAAAAGTAATAAACATATATTGTTTTTGCAAAAATGTTAAATAAACTTTTCGTTTTGTTTGTAATAATTGAAGCCAATTGAGAAATCTTCACAAAGTCGGAAAATTTTCCATTCAATTTATTTCATTTGAAAAGGTTAAAAAATATAGATCGAATTCATTATAAAATGTGGCGTCCTTGAAGATCAAAACCCCGTTTTAACAGCGTTTGTCTACTTTTGCCTATTGCCGAACATTCTAAAACATAATGAAACTCGTCGCCAATATCACTGGAATTACATAAAGTACAAATAAAATGTTCTCTGATTATTTTGCCATCTACCAGTTTCAATAAAATGTTTGTGTTCAAAGTTCTAAATCTACAAAAAGAATCACTATTTTTGTTAAATAGAATATCAAAGTAGGCTTCGCAAGTTAGACAGATTTTTGCATACTCTTTAATCGTTTTTTTTTCCGCCTAAATTTCTTGAAACTCCTGATAGAGTTGAACATTATTAATAGACAGCTTACATAAGCAAATTTTATTTAAAAAAAAATATTGCGCCATTAAAACTCATTCTTGTCCAGAAAAACAAGTCTTGCACGAGTGGAATTCTGAAATAATTATTTTTTAAAGCTTTTATCTTTTTAGCGATAGCCTATTTGTGAAAAAAAAAAAAAAAAAAAACGTACGATCTAATTTCAAATTTCATTAAGTAAGATTTATTCCCCCATTTAAAATTAACTCGTTCTTGTCCAGTAATAAATTCCTCTAACGAGTTTGAAAAGGGAAGTAAAATTTGAAGAAGTAATTTCTCATAATTTTCATGAAGCAAGATTTGGTTTTGTATCGACGACCCATTTTTATCTTTACATGTATTTGTTGCTGTACTTATCAAAATACGATTTTCATATGATCAAATCTCATATAGTAAAATTTTATTTCTTATCAAAATTGATCTTGTCCAGGGCTGATATGCATAAAACCACTTAAGTTAAGATTTCCAATTGTAGTACTAATTTATCGTAGGACATGTACAAAAATCCGCCCGTTCGGAACAAACCTTAACTTAAGTAGCTTTATGCATACGGGCCCAGTATAACAAGTCTTGAAGGAATTTAAATAAATTCTGAAAAATGAATTTATCTCCGTTTTCCTCTCAGTTTCTGTCATTCATCATATTTGGGTATTTTTCTAATAATCAAATTTTTTTCGTAAAACATTTTTGTATCACACTCCGTGTGTGCAGTGTAATACGAGAAGTATGTCTTCATGCAAGATATATATAACAGGCCAAGATCATAAAAGAAACTGTATTAAAATGCATTGAAAGGGTTTTTATTTTTGTCTTCATAATCGTAAAAATGCACAACGCATAAAGTAAATTTAATAACATGAAACAATTCCGAAACAACTTAGATATCTTGAAACAGGGTTTCTTGACAAGTCAAGATATATATCGAAGTCAAAATACAGTATTTAAGGTGCATCTTCTAATTTTTTCTTTAATCTTTACAAATTCTATAGAAATAATAAATTATAACAACCCGATATTTCTCAACCATATAATAATGCGAGTTTTAAATGCAAAAACGTGTAACAGAGTTGAAATATTTCTTTTAAACGGAAAAAATTGTCTATACATGATTTACATGTATGATGCGGGAAAAGCCACACAAATTTGATATTAGTAGGATAAAAGTCACAAATATGTTAGAAAATATTATCCAATTGAACACGTTGGGAAAAAGTCCGTGAAAAAGGTTTAAATATTTTTAACATCTTCATATTTTTATTTATATTTATCTCAATTACCAGATTAAAATTTTCAAACCTACTTAAACATTGCAGGTGTACGCTTACCACCATGTGTATATACCCAGAAACTGTTAGGTGTGAAAATAAAATAGATGTAAGAAATTTGTGTCAATTTTATGAGGGTCTGTATGGGGTCCTTCAACACTCTGTATTCTATTATTTTTCAGTCTTTTTCTTTATTCTTTATATATTAGCACTTCATCATTCTCTATTCGTTATTTTTTTGATTTTTCTGTATTCATTATTTATTTGCCTTTATTCGGCACTTTTTACCCATTATTCTCTATTCTGTAAACCCCATCCAGACCCTCTTTTTTAATGAACCGTTAAAAAAAAACATCTTGAATGTGGCATTAGCTTGAATTTACCTCTACACCAACCACAGGTGATCTTTATAATCTTTTGTGTAAATAACAGAGTGTCAGCTAAGATGTGACAAGTGAAATGATTACAAGACCGTCATTTTTTACCGGAACTTATTTTTACCAAAAATTATTTTGTTTGACTAAATATCTTTAAAAAAAAGAACGACTCCGCATAGCAGTGTGTAGAAATACCGCAAAGGACTAAGTCTTCTTAGTGCATTAAGAACAAAGTTTTTGCACTAAGGTCACTTGAACGGTGTTTTAGGAGCACAAATAACATGGATAAAAGAAGATATAAGCATATAAACAATAAATATGAAATTTAGTATCAATAGATATTTTGATTTTGAAGTTAATTGACTTTTTAATCAGCGCGTGCCAACCGGCACGTGACACACGATAAAGTACAAATTCCAAATCATTGTGTTCAGTGAATCTTATCTGGGACTATTATACTCAGACAACGCTATGGCTGTTACATTAAGGAACAAAATAGTATTTTACATCTAACTATTTCTGGGGTGAAATTTTGAAAGGTATTTAATCTCGAATTTTATAATATAATTGTTCAATCAATATCGATAGCGTGTTTTAACTTTCAATAGGTTTTATTGATAAACGATGCACCGGTGTTTATCATTGTTTGTGTGTGTGTGTGTGTGTGTTTGTGTGTATCGATTCAAGGTTTAATCCATACAAATATGAGCAAGGAATTATCCAATATGATTCTCCTTTTGTGTGATTGTCACTGATTCCTAATTTTTTTTAAGTTTCTGCTTCTCGGTACCACACTAGTAATGATAACAACAACAATTTGTACAATATTTAATATCCCCGTCAATTCAGACAGACATGGGTCGGGGAGCCATCCACATGTTGTCTTTACTATATAAAGAATAAAATTATCTATAATTATTTTATACATCGAGATAAAAAGAAATAGAGA